>CM026553.1:11295867-11505619 GCA_015143295.1 Tetracentron sinense | reverse complement strand
GGCCAGGGACATCGGGGTGAGACGGAGGGCCGGCAAGAAATCGGAAGACCCGAGATGCCGGGCGGCGGTGCGAGCAACCGTAGATTGCCTTGACCGTTCAACTAGATGTGTTGGATTCGTCTTCAAGCGGACTATTCCTAATGTGTTTCACAATTTTCAATTTCTCAAAAACCTTTTTATTAATAGACCTACTTGACAGGCCAATTGGCTACGAAAATGCTATTCATTAAGTCTAGAAAAAGTTCGTGGTGCAACAAATACTAAAATCAAATTTTGTGTGCACTAGCACATAAAACTCTTCTAAAACTACTGTCTTCCAGAAGGTAATAAGAGTAAAATACGCCTACTTACTTGACTGTCACAATTTCAACCCGAATCCACTTTAAGAACTTCTGCTCCTTTCTGGCACTCTTTCTTTCCTGGTTTTTCTTGACCCTTTGAAACATGCAAACATGTACCTGGATCTAGAATCCCGAACCATGAGTTTTCGGAGACCATCTGGGTGCAGAAAGTTTGACATCATGGTAAGTATTGTACTTACGTCAAAGCATCTCATACCTGAAATGGTGCCAACACTTCTTAAAGTTGCGAGGTAAGTCCTACAGTTTCTCTTTCACGGGCTATTTTACCCACAGACGTGGGGGGAAAAAATACTTTCCCTTGCTTTGTTATCCTTGCCAGCATCCCCCGAAAACCTTTGGCAACTCTGTGCTTTCCCCTCTATTTATCCTTTAAACTTATCTTTGTGCCCTTGTTCCTCTTTCATAAACTTTTTAGATCGCTTGGAGTACGAAGTTTATGACAATTAAAGTTTCACCCCTTTGATTGCTTTTTGATAAACGAATCTTCTATGCGGATTCTCTGCAGCCACCGTTAGTTCATAAGCTCCTTAGGGGCATTTCACTTCTGTTCATAAGTATAATTTAACAAGAAAAACTACTTGAATTCGAAGGGGTAATGCAAAATAGTGCCAACCGATTGATGGCTCATCTCCTCCCCAGAATTTCTAGCATCTTCATAAGCCCGTCACTTTTATGATGGTTGCTCTCTAACTAGATCTTCCCTCAGCCATCTTGGTGTTAAAACAGGGTTTTCACTTTACTATTATCGAGCTGACCATTTTTGCTCACCAAACATCTCATGTAGTTTTGCAAAATATCTAAGCTATTTTCCATGTTTTTCATACTGGCTTTTGCAAAATGGATTACCATCGAAGCCCAGAATGTAACCCAATATTGGTCATCTGATTTGTCCTCCACCAATGCTCCAACTCAGAGCCTTTTGGGCCGGTGATGCATTTTTATGCATTTTTCGGGATTTTTGGTTTCTTAAGACACCGGTCAAAGGTTATTTGTGCCAAATACTATTCTAATTTTTCTTTCTGTTCTTTTCCATCAACACAGTTAGTTCCAACTAACTTTTCACCAAGAAGAATTCAATTAAAGGGATGGAGAGCCTGTCGTGATGACTAATCAATGAAAAAACTCAAGATAGTATTATGGATCTATTGAATTCATTAATTAAACTATTACTTGTGGGTCTGTTTTCTATGTATTAAAATGGCCATATTAGAAGAGTCAATTGGCATCATACCTAGAACACTAGCTGATGTAAAGCCAATCTTTAGGCACATAATCACATCGCCTTAAGAATGCTAATCGAATCCTATCTCGCCCCTTTCAAGATCCATCTTATGTCTTGAAAGCATTCGAATCTCATATATCTAATAAGGGATGTTATCTCCCTGCGTTGGCATTAATCGTTGACATCTCTTTTCATAGGGCCTCCTACCATGAAACCTATAAACATTAAACGAAAGCTCACGCGTTTAGTGTTGTTGCCCCGACTATTGTTGTTCTTTTAATGTTTTCACCAAATGTTTCCTCACATAGATCTGAAAAGGGATTGGGGTGCGTGTACATTGCCTGTCAGCTTACTCACACTTTCCCCCTCCGTAAGCCTGCACGAATAGTGTGTATCTGGGTAAAGGCACACATACCATATCGTCTCGAACTCTCAACTCCACAGTCAGTCTTATATACACGTCTGGATATCTGTTAGGGGGTAACAATTTAAATATTCAACTCTACTTCATAAATAAACCATCGATATCTCTCATGATAAATCAGTAAAACAAGGGGCTGCAGCTCAATGATATAACACGGATAGATATTTTAATGGATATTTAATCCTAGTGGTCACATCCAAAAAAATAAAAGTTGCATGCGTCATTGCAAAGAGAATTGATTATAATAAGTAAGTCAACACACAACTCTCCCTTCGTCGATTCGCTTCCTTTATCACCTTATCGAAATAATCATCGCCACATCCTCCTCGCAGGCATCTCGACCAAGCAAAGATGATTAAGAAATTCAAATGGCATTAAGAAAAACCAGATTCCATTCGCCCTTTTTCAGGGAAACCAATGATCTACCCTTATAACATTTTGCCAAATCCTACTACATATTTTCCTCTAATATGAATACCTAAATAATTTATTCAAATAATAAATTGACCCATAACAGTATCTCATACATTAGATGCAAACATGGGGGGAGTACTTTTCCGATATTTTAAAAGATTAAAAGAATGATAATAGTTCATTAGCTCAAAAAATCTATATCCCATATATGATCAAACCCGAAAATAAACCATATATTTTTTCCAACAAACATTTTAATAAAGATTGTTTTATAAAAATACGATAGAATTTTCTTAAATCTCTACAATCTTTATTCTTTTCTTGAATGCAGATCCTTTCATAAAGATGATTATACTATTATTCAAGATTGGTTCTGATATTATTCAAGATTAAAATAAAAAACTTAAGAGAACGAAAAATCCTAAATTATGATCTCGTATAAAATAGGGTTTATAAATTTTTTTTTCGAATAAAATCTAGTTATTTCAGAAAACATTCATTAATCATTTTAAACAATTAACAAATATATTTTAATGATCCATCATTTAAAAGGATTTCAAATAAGAAAATTAATTATTTCAAAAATTGATTATAACACTTATAAATCTAGTTTTTATAATTTTTTAATATTATTATCATTATCAAATCTCATTCAATAAAGAACTACAAAAAATAATTATTTATTTATTCATCTCATGAACAAAATAAAATAAAAACTACGAGCATAAAAATAACTAAAATTCATCTCCATGAATTATTTTATTATTTAGTTTATATCCTTTAAAACAAAAAAAAATACTACTCCTAATTATGAGCTCTAATACCACTTGTAGGGACTGACGCTCCAGATAAAAAAAATTTATGTGGGAATACTGGATGGATCCCGAGATTCTTTACACCATATATAACAATTAATATTAACTACCTGTTTATATAATTACCCTCGGTGATGATGTTCACCATGTGAAGCCAAAACAAAGATGAACAGTCAGAACACTTTGTAGAGATTCTCTCTCGAAGAAATACCCAAAGCTCAATCCTCTTTCCTTCGCTATCTCTGCGAAGTTTTTGAATCACGCTTTGTATTGAAGAACAAGAAAAAGATTATTGGAGTGACTTTCTATCTCTCAAAACTTAGGGTTCAAAACTCAAGCCTCAAAACCAACTTAGAATCACCTTTGTGCTCATGAAATTTGAGAGGATTTTCTCTCTCTATAGCTCACGAAAATTTGGAATGAGATAATGAAATCATAGTACCCCACGGTTTAGGTGTGGGCATTTTTATAGATTTAGATCAAATCTTAATCCTTATCCAATTAGAAGTTATCTCTTTAAGAGTTACTAACTAATTGGGTGAAAACACATATCGACACAACTCTTATCATAATTAACATACTCATGTTATCTCCCTACGTTTATTAGTTATAAAAACTTTCTCAATTTAGGATTCCTTTTCCTAAAAGGATTCCTTAATTATGGGATGTAACTAGTTCCCTCAATTCTACGGGATTCTAACTACGCTCACTCTCTAACTATTAGGGAGGATATTATCAAATCCCTAAACAATAGGGATTCTAATCCAATAGAGAAACCCTCAAAGGGTGGGCACATTGGCAGGAGCTAATGGGCGTGAGGGAGAGAGTGACTTCCCTCCAGTTATGACGAAGGTCAACCTATCTCTTGTTTCTTGATTTCCAAGCAAGGAATCTAATCCCTTAAGATAAGGACTAATTAATTATAATCATTTAACTAACCAACTCTCTATATTTGAACATCAAGAAATATGGGAAAAATCTTACAACAGGCTAAACATAGTCGTGGCATTTCCGAAAGTGAGAATAGCATCATCCACCTGGAAACCGAGGGAATCTACATGGCAACATGCTCTAGGATCTCAGGCAGACGTCACACAAACGGGCCACTGGATACTAGCCTATTACATCCATTTCATACTTTATAGTTCAAGACATTTAAGAGAATCATGGTAGAGTTAGAATTTGAAACACAGAGAAGAAATCTCGACATTAAACGTGAACCGAGGGCAACCCTAAGTTTTCGAATCGAGGTAGCTCTTGGTCAACTAGAAGGGAGTATTTACAATTTCTATTCCAAATCCTACATTTCTCATTATTTGCATAATATCCAAAGGTTGTTAGTAGGAGCACTTACCCTTTAAGATGGAAGACGGAACTTGGGAAGAGATGAGGAGTGAGATCAAGCTCCAAGGAAGGATTCAAGCTCCACCTTGATCCAAGCCAAATCCTTTGGCCAACCCTAGCTTTCTCCTTTCTTCCTCTCCAACTCTCTAAATCTCTCTCTAATTTCTGCCTTGAGGGTTTATGAAACCCTAACCACGAATTTGGGGATTTTTAAAGAATGGGAGGTCAAAAGACCATCCTACCCTTAATGAAACAGTAAAATGGCCCAACTGGACAAAATCTCGGGGTCCCAGTCGACCGGCAAGGAGGGGTGATTGACCGGCCAAGCCAAACACCGTACTGTAAACCCATTTTGGGCTTCTTGGTGACAGTTGATCGACCGGCCTTGCATAACTCACCCACTGTTGCCCATTTTTGGGCTATTTCATGACAGTCGGTCGACCGGCCCTTGAGGGGCGGTTGACCGGTAAAAAAAATCCGGTGAACCTCAAATCTAATGTTTGAGTTGAGAACTCACAAATTCAAGGGGATGGTTAGGACTCCCTATAAGTCTATCTAGCCTTTTTAAGATTATGCAATCAAATTATTAATAAAGGGATGATGAACTTTAAAGTGTGGAATAAGGGAGACAAGAAAACATAACACAAGCAATTTTTACGTGGAAACCCTTGCAGGAAAAATCACGGGACTCGACTTCCTCGATCTATGGCTAGTCCTACACGCCCAATAAGTAATCACGATCTTGTAAGACTCACAATCTACTGCAGTAGCCTGTTCTTCTCTTGTGTCATGATAACCACGATCTCCACGATCGATCTCCTCAATGACGGCTTCGGATTCTACCGACCAAATCACACAACCATGATCCTCCTCGGAGCGTCCTTCATAAAGGCTCCGGAACACTCCGGCCAATTTTTTCTTTGCAGAACGGGTTGATGGTTTGATTAAATCAAATCCTAGATGGATTCCATCAAAGGGAAAGTCCAAGCTAGCAAGAATAAAACAATGGCTTGCAATTCTAGGATTGGAAGAGAAACTAAGAAAGGGAGGAAGAGAAAATAAATTAAGAGTTTCTATGAACACTAGACATAGTCCAAAACCCTCTCAATACTCTCCCAAAGTCCTCATTCATGGACTAAAAGGGTACGGTTCTTATTAAATAGAGAAACCAAAACCAAGTTTTAGAAGTTGCCAAAACTGTTTTAGACACTTTTTTAGAGAAACCAAACCAAGTTTTAGAAGTTGCCAAAACTGTTTTAGACACTTTTTAGAGAAACCAAAACCAAGTTTTAGAAGTTACCAAACCGTTTTAGGCATTGGGTCTATCCAAAGGGGTTTGGGTCGACCCAAAGTGGCACTTGGGTCGACCCAAACACATCAAATGATGAATTAGGGCATTACATGACTCCAACACAATTACATGACACCAATTGACAAATAAACTTAAATGAAGACACTGAAGCACTTGTCATGTAAGATCTGTTTGCTGTAACCCTGCACCTGAACATACTCACAAACAAAACACCCAGTGAAATATGTATGGAATATACAAATAGATAAACACATGTATTGCAAGGAATATATAAAACTTGGGAACTTATACCCAACATTCTCCCCCTTTTGGCACAATTGCCAAAGGTAGTTGTGAGCGCGGATTTCCTTCACTCACAAGGGAGGATGTGGATTACCTGTATACCCTCGCGGGTGTGAAAGGATTTTACACTTAAGAGTCGCCACCTATTCATTCAGAAGGGATAAGTCCCCCGAGTTTGGATAAGGTCTTGGTCTGCGAGTGAGATCAGGGTAAGGGGTTCAGTTAAGTCCGGGGAAGGTGTTAGGCACCTCGAGGTTTCCGTTTTACAACGGTTCCATACTCTCCAAGTTTAAGCCAACTAAAGTTAATCTTGATTCAAATGTCAGAGTGTTTAAGTTAACACTAATCCAAGAAAGGAAAAGCTAACTGGGGTCGAACCCGGGTTGGGTTGCCTACGTACTCACAGGGTGAGATCAGACCGAGCGTAGTTCTAGCACGTGAGCCTGTGCCGAGGCTAGGGGCGTTTGTGTGTGCACCAAGGGTGGCTAACATAGACTAGTTTGGTAGACTAGGGTTTGATTGACCGAGGGAGGTCAAGTGCAAGGTATACAACCCAGTAGGCTTAGGGGGTAGTCCGATAGACTAAGACGGAGTCCGGCCCAGGTTAGGGTTGCTAACCACAGTTAAAGGGATGTGAGTTTTAGCCAGGTAGGCTAAGGCAGGGCCCAGTAGGCCGAAGGTAAGTCCGGTAGACTTAGTTTTTAGGCCCGGTAGGCCATAAATCGAGATTACTATGATTAGGGTTGCTAACCGAAGTTAAGGGGGGTCTAACAATGGTTAGGGTTGCTAACCAGGGTTAGGCAGAGGCCCAAAGTCCATTTTGTGGTCCAATTGATTTTTACAATTTTTTGAGTAATTTCTAAAATTTGTGGGGTTAAGGGATGCTTAACCGCGGTTAAATGTTAATCGGAGGTGCATTTAACCATAGTTAAGGGTCTAGTAAAGTCCAAGGTGGGCCTAGGGGGCTAGGCAGGGTCTAAAGTGCCCTCCTACCAGGCCTAGGCCCCTACAAAAGCCCAAAATTAAAAACACAATTAATGTCGGTAATAGGATTACCGACATATAGAACACTGTTTTTAACTGAGGTTTGTACACTGATTAACTAGGGTTAAGGTGTAACCCAGGCTGAACCAAGATCATGGGAGTGTAGAGGGGACTCCTGAGAAGAGTTTGAGTCTGGTGTGAGTCCCAGGGGATGCCTAGAGTGGGCCCCACAAAGGTGCAAAGGCACTGTCCACAGAAACACATATTGGTGGTAGTTATTCTACCGCCAATCAAAACTAGGCAAAATTGCTATTGTCGGTAATAGGATTACCAACGATATGCACGATATTGATTTTCAGGGATTTAACCATGGTTAGGCTTAACCCCTGTACCTGGAAGGACCAGGTGAGGTTCAGGGGGATGAGAGGGATCCAACATGGGCCCTGGAGATGGACCAGGGCCCACCTAAGTAGGTCAAATGGAGCTTAAATAGAGATTGCCAGGAATGGTGATACTGAGTTTATCGCTATTCCTGGTTTTGTTTAAAAACCAAATTTTGCCCATGGGGCTTGTGCACAGAGGTAACCAGGGGTTCCCTCATGACTTGAGGGATCCCCAGAAGGCCCTGTGATGATCTGCAATGCACAAGGGATGTGCTATACCCATGGGGGGGTTCACCACACCTATCCACACCTATGGTTTAAGTGGGTGAACACCCTGTGAGGGTTTGTTTACAAACTAAACACCAATAGTAAAGCAAATAAGGCCCCCTGGAAATGACCAGGGGTTCACATTGATGATAGAGCAGTAAAGAAAATGGGTAGGGAAAATCCCTACCCCGTACTTTGTTTTACCGAATAGGAGAGGCGGTCTGCACACTTTAGTGGTGCTACGGTGGTACTTGCAGCAGCTGGGGAGCTTTGGAACAGGCCAAGAGGGGTCTTAGGATTACGACCAGAGAGTTGAAGATGTCGTGACCCAAAACCCACCCTAGGAGTTAGAGTGAATCTTGGATGACTGATCATGACGTATATGACATGCTTGTGAAATCATCCTGTAAAACACACGGACCATATACAATAGAGGACAAATATAGTGGAAGCACAACTAACATGGCACAACGGAAGTCTAACAAAACCTCTATGTATATACATGTAATCCAATTTTTGTATAAAATGAAATCAACAAAAGAAGGTGCGGACATGCCCGCCAAAATACATGGGTATAAATTTCTCATGCTCACCCACACTCACTTAGAATCTACCACCTAGTAGTAGCACTCTACATGAGGCTCCTCAGCAGGGGTCTCCTCGACGTACTCCTCTTCCTCCCTTGAAATGGGAGCGCATATGTCAAAAGGAGCGGGTGCACCACTAACACCTGCCGACATCAAAAGTACGGCTGAGCATGGAATACTCAGTAGGTACCAAATACTAACCAACAACCATAGCAATATAATAATGGAACTAAAGCAGGAAATAGTTCATATATTTGGCAGGAAAGTAAAACAGTTTATAATTCATGCTTGCATCATATAAAATCCTAGAAAACTCTTGAAATCATCGTATGCTTGACTTGACTTGAAACACTCATTTTATGCTTGAAAAACTTGTCTTGTCATGTTCTGTCATGTTGGTCTTGTAGAGTCGTACTTGTCTTGTCATGGGAGTCATGTCATGTCATGCATGTCATGCTATGAAATTTAACTACTCATGCTTGCTTGCTTAACTGGAAAATAAACAGGTTCATGCTACTTGTGAGGGAGGGTGGTTTAGAACCCCCTCATCCTAAATGAGATACAACTTGTGAGGGAGGAGAAACCCCTCTTTAACAAAAGTGCATCAAAAGGAAACATGCATGCTTAGAGTCTTGCTAGGCGTGTTCTTGTTCTTGTCAAAAAGCGAGGCAAAACATATCTTAAGGTATGTCCTACCTCTATTTACCAACCCTTATGTTTGGCCTTGTCATGGTGTTCATGAATCGAGAATAAAAACCCTTGTTTTGGAAAACACCGAAAAATTTGACAATCATGCGTGCCATGCTCCTGAAATCGTGTACATGCTTTAACTTGGAATTAAACGTGACATTTGAAAATTCAATAATGCATGATATATTATTCAATTCAACACATAAATATTCATGTCATTAGAGAAAGAAAATAATCACACTATCATAAACCCTAGCAATTTTTATATGCTTTAAGTCATGCTTTTCTTGATTTATGATTCATTCTTTTCACCTTGACATTTCATCAAACATATGGTGTGTACATTATAGTTAAAGTCTATATCTTGATTTTCTAGATGGATTAATGCTCACCACATACATGTGTGTTCATTATTGGTACAATGCCCTTCCCATTTCATTCCTCACAAAACATACACACGGCATCCCTCGCCCATACACATCCACCCATCTTTATCCATTCATCCCAATATATTATCATGCTTAGAATTTGGGGAAAACCAAGAAAAGAAGAAGAATATGAACTAGGAGGGTAGTATAGGGTACCGATCTTGAATAGACGAGAAAATCCTTCGACACGTGCGTGGGGTTGCTGCCGCTCTTGGGGAACGTGTTCCTCACGTGCTTTGCCTTGGATTTGAAGAATCCAAGCCTTGGGGATGATCTTGGGTTATCAAACTCTTGATTTCTCTCAAGTTGAACACCCTAGGTTAAAACCCTCTTTCTCCTCTCTCACTCTCTCTCAAAATGTGCTGCGTTAGGGTTTATGAACCCTTATGGCACGAGCAAGCCTTCAAAGGCAAGGGTGTAACTCAGAAAAGATGAAAAATCCCTTAATGAAATTCTGCAAAAACGTGATAGACCGAGCGATCAGTGGTCAGGACAGAGCGATCGGTGTTCTTGACCGAGCTCTCGGTTGAAAACACCCTCTCTAGAAAAATTTCCCATACAATTTAGTGCACCAGTCGATAGATACCGATCGATTGGTTGCGGACCGATAAATTGCTGCTTTGGACCGAGCGATCGGTTGTCTGCAAATTTTGACACTGAGTCCATTTTCCATCCAATCCACTACTTGGACTTATCCCACTTCTATTCTAACCTCTTCTAAACATAACAAGGGCTCTTATAAGGCTATGGCATATTAATAAATATTTTATTTAATTATTTTATAGCATTCTTGAAAAATTCTCAAAGGTTCCCAATTCTCATTTCATGAAAATGGAGATTACAACGCATCATGCCTTGACACACATTCCAAGACATATACAAAATTTTTGGGGCTCTACATCCACCCTGCCTTATAAAAATTTTAACCTCAAAATTTAGACAATACATGCATTACAACCAACACAGAATTTACATGGCACAAACAAAAGCCTATTCAAACAACTCTGAGTACTTTGCCTTGATTTCGGCCTCACTCTCCCATGTGGCCTTTTCTCGAGTATGATATTACCATTGCACGAGAACTAACGGGATAGTCTTGTTGCGAAGGACTTGATCTCTCTGATCCAATGTCTGAACCGGCTTTTCAACCAAAGTGAGATCCTCTCAGATTTCCAACGGTTCAAAGTCTATGACATGCGAAGGGTCTGTAATGTACTTCCGAAGCATAGACACATGGAATACATTGTGGTCTGCGGCCATGTGAGGTGGAAGAGCTACCCGGTAAGCAACTTCACCAACTCATGTGATAATCTCAAAAGGGCCGATGTACCGAGGATTGAGCTTCCCTTGCCTGCCAAATCTCATAATCCCCTTGCTTTGAGATACCTTCACAAAGACTTGATCCCCAACCTGGAATTCCAAGTCCCTGCGGCGAGTATCAGCATAGCTCTTTTGACAATCTTGAGCGGCTTTCAACCGATCCCAGATGATCTTAACCTTTTTCGCAGTTTGGGCCTAACACTTTTCTCTCTCCTACCTCATCCCAGTAGAGAGGAGACCTGCAACTTCGCCCATACAAGGCCTCAAAAGGTGCCATTTGGATGCTAGCCTGGTAGCTATTGTTATAGGCAAATTCAACTAAAGGAAAGTGCTCTTCCCAGTTGCCCTTAAAGTCCAACATACATGCCCGAAGCATGTCTTCGATGATTTGGTTCACCCTCTCGGTTTGTCCATCCGTCTGTGGATGAAAGGCGGTGCTGAAATTAAGCCAAGAACCCATAGCGCTTTGAAAACTCTTCCAGAACCTGGATGTGAATCTTGGATCCCGATTTGACACAATACTGATTGGCACCCCGTGCAACCAAACCACTTCCTTGATATACAATGTCGCTAACTGGTTCGAGTTGAACGTAGTCCGATAGGGCAAGAAGTGTGCAAACTTTGTTAGCCAGTCTACTAAAACCCATATGGCATCTGAGTTTCTTGCCGTATGTGGCAAGCCAACAATGAAGTCCATGGAGATGTGCTCCCATTTCCACTCGGCAATCGGGAGAGACTGTAATAGACCCGCCGGTCTCATGAGTTCTACCTTCACTTGCTGGCACACCAAACACCCTGCCACATACTCTGCAACATCTCTCTTCATATTCCGTCACCAAAAGTGTCTCTTGAGGTTCCGGTACATCTTTGTACCTCCAGGATGCACTATATACTTCAAACAGTAGGCTTCATCCATAATCTCCCGCCTCAACTTTACATTGGCAGGGACACATAGTCTTTCCCTAAATGTAATAGCACCTCGGCTAGTCAGAGAAAAGTCTGCACTGCCCTTGGCAACTTCTTTGTCCCGAAAGGCCAACAAGTCAGCATCCGAGGCCTGCAACTCTCGGATCCGATCTATGATGTACGGTCGAATCGTGATATTTTCCAACACTGGACTGCGGACGAAAGCATTGACATTGATGTCCAAATTTGCCAAATCTTCCAATAGCTTCCATTCCCGCACCAACATATGGGCCAACAACCTCAAAGGTCTTCTACTCAAAGCGTCAGCCAATACATTTGCTTTGCCTGGTTGATACTGAATGGAGTATTCGTAGTCTTTCAAAAATTTAATCCAACATCGTTACCGTAAATTTAGCTCCTTTTGGGAGAAGAGATACTTGAGGCTTTTGTGCTCTGTGAACACATAGAATTCTTCCCCGTAAAGGTAATGTCATCAAATCTTGAGTGCGAACAAAACTGCGGCAAGCTCTAACTCATGCGTGGGGTAATTCTTTTCATGCTCCTTTAATTGCCATGATGCATAGGCAATGACCTTCTTGTGCTGTATGAGAACACACCCAAGCCCGATGTGCGAGGCATCACTGTACACCTCATAATGCCCTGATGGCACTGTAAGAATGGGGGCCATGGTAAGCCTCTTCTTCAGCTCCGTGAAACTGATCTCGCACTTATCGCTCTATATAAACTTGGTATTCTTCCTAGTCAGGTAAGTGATCGGTGCTGTAAGGCTAGAGAACCCCTCTACGAATCTCCTGTAGTAGCCTGCCAACCCAAGAAAGTTGCGGATCTCTGTGACACTCTTGGGTCTTGCCCAACTCATAACTGCCTCTATCTTCTTCGAATCTACCAAGATGTCTTCCGCAGAAATGACATGGCCTAGGAATGCCACTTCCTCCAACCAAAACTCACACTTGCTTAGTTTGGCATACAACTTGTGCTCTCTCAGCATTTCCAAAGCAAGGCAAAGGTCTCGTGCGTGATCTTCCCATGTCTAGGAATAGAACAGGATGCCGTTGGCAAACACTATCACGCACCGATCCAGGTACGGTCAGAACACCCAGTTCATCAGATCCATAAAGGTTACTGGCGCATTCGTGAGACCAAAAGGCATCACTAAGAACTTGTAATGCCCATATCGAGTCCTGAATGCAGTTTTAGGAACATCTTCTGCCTTGATCTTCAACTGGTGGTAATTGGACCAAAGATCAATCTTAGAGAAAAATCTTGCTCCATTTAACTGATCGAACAAGTCGTCAATCCTAGGCAGTGGATACCTATTCTTTATTGTGACCTTGTTCAACTGCCTGTAATCGATGCACATCTGCATCAAGCCATCCTTCTTTTTGAAAAACAGCACCGGGGCACCCCACGGTGAGACACTTGGTCGAATGAAACCAGGGCCTTGCACCTCCTCTAATTGAGTCTTCAACTCCTTGAGTTCAATCGGGGCCATCCTATACAGAGCTCGGGAGATCAGAACTGTGCCTAGCGTAACCTCGATCATGAACTCAATCTCCTTGTCTGGGGGCAAACCTGGCAACTCCTCTGAAAATACATTCAAGAATTCACTCATGATCGGGATAGTCGAAGAGTCCTTTACCTCGGGGTTCGCTACGCTCAACGCCGTAACGCGGGCAATATCTTTACTTTTCAACCCCTGAAAATGAAATGGCTTCCCTTCCACTGGCTTAAAGAGCACCATCTTCTCAGACCACGCCACATGTCTGTGGTGAGCTGCTAACCAATCCATCCCCAAAATGACGTCGAAATCCTGGAATCCAAGGACGATGAGATCGGCTGCCAATTCGTGGCTTCCAACTTGGACTGTACTACCTCTGAAAATGCTATTTACTACCACTATCTTCCCGAGAGGAGTCGAAATGAATAAATCTGATTCCAGTTTACTAGGCTCTGTAGAAAAGTCTTAGGAATAACTCG
This sequence comes from Tetracentron sinense, assembly GCA_015143295.1. Classification (NCBI taxonomy): domain Eukaryota; kingdom Viridiplantae; phylum Streptophyta; class Magnoliopsida; order Trochodendrales; family Trochodendraceae; genus Tetracentron; species Tetracentron sinense. The sequence continues at coordinate 11,491,881 of CM026553.1, read as the reverse complement.
GCGAGACAAATGAATGAGTAGACCCGATGTCAATCAATACTCGAGCCAAACATTTATTGACTAATAAAGTTCCTGAAATTGTAACTAGCCAAGTCAATCCATGCATCAACAGCGTATATATATAGGTATATATATCTATATAACATGCCATATACGTACATAGAGAATAAAGCATAATACGACAATCGTGTATAGTCGAATAACTCTAAACGCGTACCTTACACTACATCGTCAGATGCAAGTGCATCGCCCTCTGTCAAGGCAAATACTTGCCCCTAATTAGCCTGGCGAGGTGGAGGTACTGACCGTCCAAGCTGGGAAGAAGCCTGGTGTGATCCTGCTAGGCGGACTAGGGGCCTAATCCCCTACGACTGGCCTGGAAAATTCCTCGCCAGGCAATCTCTGATCATGTGGCCCTGGCGACTATAGTTGAAATATCCACCAGATGCCTTCCAGCAATCTCCTGCTAGGTGCCTTCAGCCGCAAGACGTGCAGACCTCATATGTGTAGGTCAAAGGGGCCAGAGGTGGAATATGCCTCGCTGCCTAAGGTGCAATGGGCCGTGGGGCCGAAAGAGCCTGAGGTCGTGATGCCTGAGGCACATACTACCGTGGAGCTGGAGGTGCATAAGATGATCTTTGTGGTGGTGCTGGCCATGCATATTGAGGTGGTGCTGGCCAAATGTACTGATAAGGGCCAGTTCAGGCCCGCCTCTGTGGAGGTGCTGAACCACTGGATTGGCCTCTCGCCAAATCCCTTTTCTTAGACACGGCCTCCAAGTTGGTCTCGATCAATAAGGCCTTGTCCACTACCTCAGATAGGTAGAGTGCCTAAAAGTTGAGACTCTCTCCATGATTATGTCTCTGAGCCCTTCCTCAAACCTCTTCGCCTTCATCCCCTTTGTAGCGATCATGTGAGGTGCGAAGCGTGATAACTCCGAGAACTTGGCCTCATATTGGGCCACAGACAAGGAACCTTACTCGAGGTTGATGAACTCTCTCTCTTTCTTTTCCCAAGCTCCAACTGGGAAGTGCTTCTTGTATAAGTATCCTTGAACTCATCCCACGTCCATGGTTGACCTTGCCTAGTCAAATCCCAAGTCCTCAAGGCAGAAAACCACCAATGGTGGGCCTCACCCTCTAGCATGAAAACATCCCATGCCACTTTTTCTTCTTCTGTGGGTGAGAGGACCGCAAAGATCTTCTCCAACTGGAGGATCCAAGCCTCTGCAGCAAGAGGGTACACACTCCCATGGAATGATGGAGGCCTCATTCTCCAAAATGCCTCAACCCCAGCTGTACGATGTACTGGAGCTGCAGGCAGTGGAGTAGGTGCTGCCGATGAGGGGATAGTCTGCCGGACCGCCAGTATGGCTAGTGTCTCAGCAATAGAGCCTAAGACCTGAGAGAGGTCTGACTGATCACCCTCATCCCGAGAAGAAGAGGAAGCTCTAGTGTGTGGTCCACGACCCCGTGTGCCCTGCCTCATGAATAAAGTCCTGAGAACAATAACACCACATGAGTCTAACTTGGAACCACAATTTATCGTATTAATTCAATTTTCACAATAGAGCAATCAATAATAGTATAATACTATCATATTCATCACATCAAGTCATCAGAGTACTTACAATATTTATATTTGGTGTTCTAGCATCTCTAAGACCTGCACTTGGTTAAAGCAACCATTTTAGACTAAGACTAAAGTTTAGTCTCACACTTGGAACATCACTCACTTCCACCTTCCTTCCTTCCTAACTTACTTCTTGACATATGCTCTTGTCAAGCCGTGGTACCAGATTCTAAGTGACCCTAAAGACCTAAAGCCTAGGCTCTGATACCACCTCTGTCACGACCCAAAACCCACCTTAGGAGCTAGAGTGAATCTTGGACGACTTATCATAACGTACATGACATGATTGACAAATCATCCTGCAAAACACACAGAGCATATACAATAAAGGACAAAAATAACGGAAGCACAACTATCATGGCATAGCGGAAGTCTAACAAAACCTCTATGTATATACATGTAATCCAAGTTTTGTACAAAATGAAATTAACAAAAGAAGGTACGGACATGCCCGCCAAAATACATGGGTATAAATCTCTCACGCTCACCCACACTCACTTAGAATCTACCACCTAGTAGTAGCCCTCTACATAAGGCTCCTCAGCAGGGGCCTCCTTGACATACTCCTATTCCTCCCATGGACCGGGAGCGTATATGTCAAAAGGAGCGGACGCACCACTAACACCTGCCGACATCAAAAGTACGGCTGAACATGGAATACTCAGTAGGTACCAAATACTAACCAACAGTCATAGCAACATAATAATGGAACTAAAGCAGGAAACAATTCATATATTTGACAGGAAAGTAAAACAGTTTATAATTCATGATTGCATCATATAAAATCCGAGAAAACTCTTGAAATCATCGTGTGCTTGACTTGACTTGAAACACTCCTTTCGTGCTTGAAAAACTTATCTTTTTATGGTCTGTCATGTTAGTATTGTCGGGTCATACTTGTCTTGTCATGCGTGTCATGTCGTGTCATGCATGTCATGCTATGAAATTTAACTACTCATGTTTGCTTCCTTGACTAGAAAATAAACTTGTTCATTCTACTTGTAAAGGAGGGTGGTTTAGTATCCCCTCATCCTAAACGAGATACAACTTGTGAGGGAGGGGAAACCCCTCTATAACGAAAATGCATCGAAAGTAAACATGCATGCTTGGAGTCTTGCTAGGCGTGTTCTTGTTCTTGTCAAAAAGTGAGGCAAAACATATCTTAAGATATGCCTTACCTCTATTTACCAACCCTTACGTTTGGCCTTGTCATGGTGTTCATGAATCGAGAATGAAAACCCTTGTTTTGTAAAACACTGATGAACCATATCATGCGTGCCATGCTCGTGAAATCATGTACATGCTTTAACTTGGAATTAAACATGACATTTGAAAATTCAATAATGCATGATATAATATTCAATTCAACACATAAATATTCATACCATTAGAAAAAGCAAATAATCACACTATCATAAACCCTAGCAATTTCCATATGCTTTCAGTCATGCTTTTCTTGATTTATGATTCATTCTCTTTGCCTTGACATTTCATCAAACATATGGTGTGTACATTATGGTTAAAACCTATATCTTGATTTTCCAGATGGATTAATGCTCACCACATACTTGTGTGTTCATTATTGGTACAATGTCCTTCCCATTTCATTCCTCACAAAACATACACACGGCATCCCTCGCCCATACACATCCACCCATTTTTATCCATTCATCCCAACATATTATCATGCTTAGAATTTGGGGAAAACCAAGAAAAGAAGAAGAATATGAACTAGGGGGGTAGTATAGGGTACCGACCTTGAATAGACGAGAAAACCCTTCGACACGTGCGTGGGGTTGCTGCCGCTCTTGGGGAACTTGTTCCTAATGTGCTTTGCCTTGGATTGGAAGAATCCAAGCCTTGGGGATGATCTTGGGTTATCAAACCCTTGATTTCTCTCAAGTTGAAAACCCTAGGTTAAAACCTCTCTCCTCTCTCTCTCTCTCAAAATGTGCTGCCTTATTGTTTATGAACCCTTATGGCATGAGCAAGCTTTTATAGGCAAAGGTGTAATGCCCAAAAGATGAAAAAGCCCTTAATGAAATTCTATAAAAATGCGAAAGACCAAGCGATCGGTCACTTACCGAGCGATCAATGTTCTTGACCGAGCTCTCGGTTGAAAACACCCTCTCTGGAAAAATTCCCCATACAATATAGTGCACCAGTCAATAGATACCGATCGATCGATTGTGGACCAATCGATCGCTTCATTGGACCGAGCGATTGGTTGTCTGCAATTTTGACACTGAGTCCATTTTCCATCCAATCCACAACTTGGACTTATCCCACTTCTATTCTAACCTCTTCTAAACATAACTAGGACTCTTATAAGGCTATGGCATATTAATAAATATTTTATTTAATTATTTTATAGCATTCTTGCAAAATACTCAAAGGTTCCTAATTCTCATTTCATGAAAATGGAGATTACAACGCATTATGCCTTGACACACATTCCAAGACATATACAAAAGTTCCAGGGCTCTACAAAAGAGGCTGAGGGAGAGGGTTTTCAGACAGGGCTTCACCTATGGAGGTTTTTCGGTCATTTGCACAGGAGGGTGGTTGGCTCTTATAGGGGAAGCTCCGAGGGACCTAGGTGGGATTAATAGGAAGGGGAGATGGTGGTTGGACCAAAGGGAGGTCAAGTAGGGAAACTAAAGGGAGAGTTGAGGTGAGGGTGGAGTGTGCAGGGGATGATACGTAGTCTGCAAACTCGATTCAAACAATGGCGGTAGATGGTCTACCGCCATTGTTAAAACAGGCAAATATGGAATTGTCGGTAGAAGGTCTACCGACAATAAGAGATTTTGATTGAAATGGGCTTGGCCCATGCACAGACAGGTTTTGGAGGTTTTGTCTTAAATGTTTTGGGCCTTGTGGGCCTAGGTAAAGGGTTTTGGCCCTAGGGGGCGTGGATCTAGGGTTTAAGCCCTAAGGGCTCTAGGGCATGGCTAGGGCTTCAGCTAGGGTCACCTTGGGCTAGGATTTCGGACATGTCCTTCACTGGGGTTTAACTAGGGTTAAACTAGGGATAGGTCCTAGGGTTTAACTAGGGTTGAGTCTAGGGTTTACCTAGGGTTTTGCTTCGGTTTAGCTGGGGTTTACCTAGGGTTATGGTTTGGTACTAGGGTATTTCTAGGGTTTGACTCAGGGTGTTATCTAGGATTATCTAGAGGCTTACCTAGGTTTAGGGGATTTGGAAGGGGGTAACCATGGTCAAAATACTTTAACCTTGGTTAGATAGGGTGTAAAAATTGGGTACTTACAGCTGCCTCTCTTTGCTGGAGAATGCCAAGGTTTGCGTTTTGAAAGGTAAAGAGTGGAATCATCCTATTTTCACATCGAGCTCGGATGAAAGGGTTGCAGAATGATGACATGTATGCATGCAGTGCGAATGGTGGGTCCAATGTAGTGGCATGGCCACTGCTGGAAAGAGCGAGTAGTTCAGACTACTCACTAGGGAGTGATGGATGCAAGGATGGCATAGCCCGGAGGCGTTAGCCGAAGGAGTTCGATCGAGTTGATCGGAGAGACACACAAGGTGTCGAGAACACACAGGGTGTTGAAAAGGTGACATGCGGGTGGTGCACCCTGTGAAGGTACACACTGGATGTCAAGGACACACGGGGGTGTTGAGGAGGACATACGAGAGGCAATACTGCGGTATGGCGAGATTACCAATGAGCACATCGGATGCTAAGGACACGCGGGGTGTTGAAAAGAGTGACATGCAGAAGGTAATACTACGGTATGGCGAGATTGCCAAGGAGCAAATCAGATGTCGGAGACATACGGGGGTGTCGAAAAGAGGACATGCAGGTGGTATACAGTGTAAAGGTACACATGGGATGTCGAGGACACACGGGGGTGTTGAAGAGAGTACATGTAGGAGGTGATTCTGTGGTATGGTGAGATTGCCAAGGAGCACACTAGATGATCTGAAACAGCCGAGAGGCGCTAGATTTCGATCAAAAATGATGCTGAGGAGTTTGGTCACATGGGGTGTGATGTTATGCAGGGATGTCATGCAGGGGATAAAGGCGAGGACACTTTCCCATGACTCTGCTGATTGTGACTTGCGGGGATGCATGATGTCGGCTTCTTCTACTATATCTTACCGGGGCTGCTTAGTGTAGGCTGATATCATCTGATCTAGGTACCAAGAGGGTCTATTTTGGAAACATTTTATAAAAAGTTTTGGACCTTTGTAAAAAGTTTTTTTGATTTCAACAGAAAGAATGTTCAACTAGCTTTTAGTTTTGCCTGGAAATTGCCTTAGTCAGGGCTTAGGGACCATGTGATCTACCTTTTACTATTGGAGAGCAAAGTATGACCCAGAAGAGACTTTTTCACTGCTGGGGATGTTTATGGATAGACCTGTTTGTCTTGTCACTGCTGGAGATTAGATTCTGGTTGTGGAGAAGCTTGCTGGGGAGCAACTTGGGTGCTTCTGCTAGAGGTCCGCTAAGGAGTGTGACACCGTTGTAGACCGCTACTGGGGATCTGCTAGGGGACATGACACTATCATAGATCGCTGCTGGGGACCTGAACCGATTGGAGACTAGTGTCGGAGAAGCTGCCCTTTCATGCCATCTGCTAGGGGCTGCTATTAAGGACTTATCTGGCTAGACTGACTGCTTCCGGATTCTGTTGTCAAACTGCTCTTCAGCTTTTCTCCGTTTTTTACCCTTAGAATGACCATGTCATGGGGTTCGCTTAATTTTTGCGCGATGAGGTCGTTGCCAGTTTTCATCATGCTTGCGAAGCTGATTGATTTTTGTCCCTTTTTTACCCCTAGTCGCAAGACTAAGTCTGGGGATCGCTTGATTTTTGCGCAATGAGGCCATTACCGGTTTTCACTCATGCCCGTGACTTACTGGGGGAAAACAGTATTTGCTGATAAAAATAAGCCTTCTCCCGTCATTGCCCTGACTGGCGCTCCTTTAGGGATTGGGAGCCAATATTTCCGTTGGGAATACAGATGTGATATTATGCTTGCACTCGTAGTTTCTAGGAGATCTAGAAGGACTTAGAGTAGGACGAAATGTAGGCTGGGAGACCGAAGTTTGGGACACCCTGGGATTTCTCCTATTTGTAGTTGATTTGCACTCCTTTGGAAGTTTGCTTTATCATAATTGATTTTCACTCTCTGGAGAAATTCGTCTGTTTAAGACTTGTACCTTTGGTTTCCCGGTTTTTTTTTTTGCTCCGCTGGGGAAAATTGAGAGGTTGTCTCTACTAAGAAGGGCGAGAGAGGCTATCTCTACTGAGAATAGAGAGGTTGTCTCTGTCTGAGGATTGTTTTTCAGGAGAAGTTGTCCCTGAAATGTTTTTCTGTTAGGAGAAAGAGTCCGGAGAGATCTCCTCTGTGGGGAGTCTCTGGCTTTTGAAATATTTTGACTTCTATTTTGGGTTTTCCTTTTATGGAAACTTTGTACCCTTGAGAGTTAACTCATCCGGGGAGTTTGGGAGAGTTTGTCTCTGCTTGGGGAGTGACTCTGTGGGGAATAGTCATCTCTGAGGAGAGAGCTAGGGAAGTTTTGGACTCTTTCTGGGGAGAAGAAGGTTTCTGCTTTGGGGAGAGTTAGGGGATGATCACCCTTTTTATGACTGCACCAGATTTTGTTAGGTTGCCTACGTACCCTTTGCAGGATCAGGTCATTACGTAATTCGGGCTAATGCCACAGAGGGCAAGGGAGGGTATCCCTAAAGAGGTGTAATGAAAGAAAGGCTATTAGGCTCAAGGGGCTAACTAACCGATTTCATTGATTTGTAAATGGGTTATAGGAAAGAGGGATAAGGAGTGTGCCAAGGATGGCCTCCTGTCATTTCCTGGAGAAACTACAAGTGCAAAATGCCTATTAGATCTAGACCCTAAGCATAGTATCATTTGACTTTGTCCATGTTGACGGGCTCTAGGACATCTTCATCATCCATACGACCGAGTCAAAGGGCGCCGCCTGAGAATTTGTCTCGGACGATGTATGGGCCTTCGTAATTGGGAGTGAACTTGCCCCTTGGGTCAGGGCAGTTTGGTAACATTTTTTGGAGAACCAGGTCACCGATCTCGATGTTTCGCGGCCTCTCTTTCTTGTTGAATGCCCTACCCATACACCTCTGATAGGCCTGAGAGTGATTGATGGCTTTCATTCACCGCTCTTCACTTAGATTCAGCTGCTCATACCGGGTCTGTGCCCATTCTGCTTCTGAGAGCTCTGCTTCCATTAACACCCAGAGTGATGGAATCTGTACTTCGATGGAGAGGACTGCTTCCATACCATAGGCCAAAGAGAATGACGTTGCCCAGTTGAGGTTCGGATGGACGTTCTGTAGGCCATGAGTGCGTATGGAAGCATCTCATGCCAGGCAGAGTACTTGGTAACCATCTTCTCGATTATTTTCTTTAGATTCTTGTTGGCGGCCTCAACTGCACCGTTGGTCTGTGGCCTGTATGGCATAGAGTTGTGATGTTGGATCTTGAATTTTTGGCAGAAGTCAGTCATCCCCTTGTTGGAAAAGTTAAGTGCATTATCCGTTACAATCTCATACGGGACCCCATATCGGTAGATGATATCCCTTTTTAGAAAACACTGAACCACTGAGGCTATGACGTTGGCATAAGAGGCTGCCTCAACCCATTTTGTGAAATAATCGATTGCTACCTGAATGAATCGATGTCCGTTGGATGCTTTTAGAGCTTTGGGTCTAATGACATCGATGCCCCAAGCTAAGAATGGCCAAGGAGCAGTTAAATTATGCAGCCTGTTTGGCGTTGGCATAGATTTGGCACTGGTGGCACTTCTGCACGTGTTTGCAACAGTCTGATTCCATGGTGGACCAGTAGTAGCCCAGCTTGAGTATCTTCTTAGAGAGCATCAACCCGTTCATGTGTGGGCCTTAAATTCCTCTGTGAACTTCTTCAACTACCTGTGCTGCTTCACTGGTATCTAGGCATCTTAGCCAGAGTAGGTTCGGCGACCTTTTGTACAAGATGTCCTTGATAGGATGAACTGAATGGCCAGTGTTCTGATTACCTGGCGGTCTATTTTGGGAGAGGGAAGGTCCCATCCTTGAGGTACTGCTTGATGTCTGCAAGGTTTATCGTCTGATACTTCCTTGATCTGAAGGTAGTAGGCAGGCTGATCCTCTTGCTGAATTTCGATCAGCCAGAGCATGATGCCTGTGAAGATCTGTATTATAGAAGCGAAGTGGCCAGTGCATCAGCGAATCTATTTTGGTTCCTGGACCTATAGCTGAAGCTGATTCTTCTGAACTCACTAATTAGGAGATTGAGGTAGGCCAAGTACGGGACTACCCTTGCTTCTCGAGTAGCCCAAGATTCATTCACCCGACAGATTACCAGAGACGAGTCACCATAGACATCTACCTCTTCAATCCCAATGTTTAGGGCTTCTTTTAGTCCGGCTATGCACGCCTCGTATTCTGCCTCATTGTTGGAGCATCTAAACTTTAGCTTGACTGAGATAGGGAGGTGTGCTCCCTTGGGTGAGATCAGAACAGCTCCTGCCCCGTGCCCATGACTGTTGGCAACTCCGTCAAAGTACAACTCCAAGCCAGAGTATTCTTGTTCGTCTGCTTCTGCATACAGGATGCCTTCATCTGGAAATTGACCATGTACAGACACGTAGTCTTGTGTTGGACTGTGAGCAAGGTGATCTACTATTGCCTGTCTCTTGATTGACTTCTATGTCATGTACGTGATATCGAATTCAGACAACATCATAAGCCATTGGGCAGCCTTTCCGGTGGCAGCTGGCTTTTCTAACAAGTACTTGAGTGGGTCCATCCGGGAGATCAAGATTACCAGGTATGAAAGTAAATAGTGTCGAAGACACTGAGTAGCCCAGACCAGTGCTAGACATGACTTCTCAAGAGGACTGTACCGCTCTTCATACTCTAGCAGGCACTTACTGATGTAGTTGATGACTTGCTCTATTCTGCCTATCTCGTCATGTTGTGCCAGGATGCACCCCATGGAGATTTCTTGTATAGAGATGTAGAGTGTAAAGTCCATATTTTTTGTGTTGGCATATTCTGGTGTCAAAACAAGTGAGTATAGGTGTCTAGGTGTGTATCTAGTCTCATTGCCGTCAAGCATCCGCAAACAAGTGAAGTTGAAGACAGTTGAAGACTCGGTTGATCATTTCCTTCATAGGATGGTAAGTGACCTAGATACCATGTGACCATAGGCGGGAATTGACTTAGAATAATCCTAATATGATACCTTAGGTGGTAAATGTCCTAAACTAACCATACGGACCCTAGGTGATGAGATAAGTAGTGCAAAACATGTTAAAAATTCTGAAATTTTTCAAAAACCCAAGGTTACTTGAAAGTGGCTTATCTCCCAAACCGTAGCTTGGATTTCGCTCTATAATATATCAAATCAATCATGTTGAAAAGAGATACAACTTTCATACGGGTGTGAGATTCAAAAAAGGAGTTTTAAAATTGGGTCTGCACCTCAAGGTCGACCATGACCATTGAGGGTCGACCCTGAGTATAAAAGTTCTTAAAAATTAAGGTTGCTTATGAGAGACATATCTCACAAACGGTAGCTCAGATTTTGCTCCATAATATATCAAAACGACCGGGTCAAAAAGAGCTACAACTTTTATTAAGGAAGAAAGAGCTGAAAAGGTACTTTTATATCTCAGTCGACCAAAAACAGTGAGGGTCGACCCTAAACTGCCCAGTTTTTTTATGGGGAAAATTTCCAGAATGCTGAAATTCTGAGGGTCAACCCTGGAAGTTACTGGGGTCGACCCAAGTGCACATTTGGGTCGACCCAAGTGCACATTTGGGTCGACCCAAGTATCCTTGAGGGTCAACCCTGATATGGGAAATCATCCTAATTCAATTTTTTGCTTTCCTACTTGGTTTTAAACACTTTTAGCAACTTCCATTCATGGGTTTTGAGTTCCCTACATATGGGAAACTCCTCTAGTTTGTGTAGCACGACCTTAGGAATGTGTAGAGAGGTTTTTTGAGTTTCTCCATAGGTTATAGAACCTATGGAATCTATTTTTTTCAACCCCTTTTGTTAGTGCATTAAACCTAGAGTTTGCAAGCCCAAAGTTTCAATTTTGCTTGTTTGGACTTGTCCTTTGAAAGAGTCCATCTAGGTGTTGATTTCTATCAAACCATCAACCCGTTCTGGATAGAACACCTTGGCTGGAATGTTTCGGAGCCTTTGCGAATGAGATCGATCCGAGACGGATCGTGGATGTGTGAATTGGTCGGTGGAATCCGAAGCCGTCGTTGACGGAGATCGATCGGAAGATCATGGACTATTTTAGAGACACAAAGAGAAGTACGAGCGGCTGTGGTTGATCACGGTACTTGATGGTACGTGATGATTTTTCAAGGCGTTGAGGACTAAGAACTGAAGTATCGAAGTGTCGAGTCCGAAGGAGTCAAGTTCGAGTCTTGTATGTTCTTGTTTACTTTGTCTTAGTGGATTCTCATTGCTGGACTAGGTCCCGTGGTTTTTCTTGAAAGGGTTTCCACGTAAAAATCCTTATGTTGTGGTTTGCTTGGCTTTCTATTTTCTGCACTTAAAGTACATCATCCCTTAACTTAATAACTTAATTGTTAAAACATCAAAAAGGGTAGATAGACTTATAGAAAGCCCTAACCATCCCCTTGACTTTGTGAGTTCTCAACTCAAACATAGATTTGGGCTTTACTGAATTGATTTTTCAATTGGTATTAGAGCGGGTTCACTAACTTGTTAGTGTGATCTTGTCTCATATTTTCAGTGAATATGAATCTCCAAAGAGAGGGAGGATCCATCTCTTGTCCCCCATTTTTCAATGGGTGTAATATTAATGATTGGAAATCTCGAATGAGAGTATTTCACCTATCTCTAGACAAGAGTTTATGGATCTCTACTAAAAAAGGGTTGGACCTTCCCCAACAAATTTTTAGAAAAACTGATCATCCCAAAATTTTATACTAATTGTAACTTTGTAAAAGAAGCTTGTGGTATTCTTAAAGTTTCCCAGATGGAGACTACAAATTTTATGGCTTCTATTGCCTCTGTCACTGGGATTGAAAAGTCCTCATCTATTGTTAGTATGAGTGACAAGAGTGAGGATGATAGGGAGAGTCAAAGTGACTCAGATTCTGAGGGAGACCTCGAGGCAGCCTATGATGAACTATTTCAAGAATGCCTAAAGCTGAAAAAGGTTCAGTTTTCCATGTCTAAAAAGATCAAATCTATTGAAATGGAAAAATATGCCCTAGACCAAGTGGCTTCAGGGTTGAGAGCTCTTGTGTCACATCTTGAGGAAGAGAAGGCTTTCTCCCTTGCCAAGACTCAGCTTCTTGAATCTGATTTGCATGTTTTTCATGGTGAAAAGACAAGACTTGAAATCAAGTTGGCTAACCTTGAGCAACATCAGAGGTGTGGAGTTGAGAAGGAAACTCCATCCACCTCGAACATTGAGCCTGGTGCTAAAAAGTACCCTCCTACTAAAGGGAAAGACCCTTTTACTCAGAAATTCATTCCTACATATCATAGATGTGGAGTGAAGGGTCATATTAAGCCTCGATGTCCTAAACTTCGAAGAATGCCCAATCATGGTTTTAAGAACCACAACAACTTTAATGGGAATCTTCAAAGGAGATTTGAGTTCCTAGTGGAGAAGTCTAGGAGTTTGTGTGAAGATGTGATGAAAATTGCTCATAACTCTAGACAGTGGCATGGTCATGACACTCCTCATGCTAGATATAAAGGAGGTAACTGGGAGAACCATAATGTCTGCCATAATTTTAGGACTCAATCTTGGAAAAAGAGGAACAGGAGAAAGAGGCAAAAGGTCATACCAACCTCAACTGAAACGGTTAGAGACCAAAGGGTCAATCAAACTTCTAAAACCGTTTGGATGAGAAAGGAAAACCTGAAGGGCCTCACTTAGCCCGTGCCTGTCATAGCCTAGGATGTGCTGTTAGTGATATATCTTGTCCTAGTGCTATGCTATCTGTGTATACTAGTAGTCTTTCTTTTTACTGCTGTTTATTTTCTTTGGTATGTTTTTCTGTTTTCTTTAATTTGAAAAATCCAAAAAGATTTTTTTTTCATGTTGCCCTTGTTTGACTTGCATGATCTACATTCCTTGTGTGATCTTTATTTCTATACTTGTCTAGGGTTGAACATGAGTTTGTTGCTAATTGAGGATACATCACCTTCATAGTCTCTTGGTTAGGCTGAAAATTAGACCGGTTTTATCTTGAACAGTTAGAGACTTATTCATGTGTGTATGCTTTACAAATTTCACATGCACTCTAACTGATTCTGTTGAGAGGTCTATTTTCCAATCTATAAGTGTTTGACTTATCCCTTAAGTGTGACCTTGGATGACCAATCTAGAATGACCATATTTGTTAGTCATCCTCATTTTGTGTATCTTCTATGAGCAAAAATTGTTGCAATGAAAAGGACTACCTACTGGGATAATGTGAAAGTCATTATTGGATGAAAACAGTATGAAATGGGTACCTAGGCGGACAGTAGGTAGCTATCTAGGTCACTAGAGTGAAAGCCCATGCTGCTAATAACCAGGACTACCTACCTCGATAGTGTGAAAGCTATCATTGCATGAAAAAGATATGTTCGGATAAAGAACATCAAAAGAAATCTTACAATGTTTTGAGGTATTTGACCAAAAATAAAAGAAGAATATTGGGTCAGATAAAATGGAACAAGGAGCACCAAAGTGTAAAAAATCAGCATATCTGGATTAACTAGGTTTGACTTCTATGATATATATCTCCGGGAGTCCCCTTAGTGGTTAATGTCATATCCTTGGAAAGGGAAAGAAACCTTGATCTAGTATCTTGTCAGACCACCACTACATACAATGCTTCACTTTTGAACTGTTCACTAAATGTGTTTAAGTGAATTGGCTATACTTTAGCATTCTGTGAGATTTTGTTAGATGTGTATCCTCAGTCAGACTAACTAATCATGTTCTTCATTGGATTTGTAATTTTAAATTACTACTACTTGAAATGCTTTTGATGCATGTTTGTGTGGTACATGATAGTTTTTGTGTGTTTTCTTTTTATTTGGTAGGGGCATTTCTAGCATAAGTACTCTGTTTTTGATGGTATCCTTGATCTTAGGGGGAGAAGATCAAGTTGAGTTGTTAAGGGGGAGTTTGTGCTTGAGTAGTTGAGGGGGAGTTTGGTCTTGCCTTGTTGAGGGGGAGTTTTGTGCTTTATATTTCTATCTTCTTCCCTGCTCTTTAGTCCACTCATTGTCTGCATTTGTTTGGTTGTATTGTGATTGTCTTGATATTTAACATGTGTTAAACTGGTATATTTCTTTGTGATATTTTCATCATAATTACCTTTGGTAATTGTGCCAAAAAGGGGGAGAATATTGGGTAGTTTTTCCCAAGTTCAGTACATTCCTTGCATTACCGGTGCTTATTTATTTTTATATTCCATACATGCTTCACTGGGTGTTTTGTTTATGAGCATGTGCAGGTGCAGGTGCAGGGTTACAGCAAAAATAATTTACTTGACAAGAGCTTCAGTGTATTTATTTAAGATGATTTGTTAATTAACGTCATGTAATAATGTTGGAGTCATGTAATGTCCTAATTCACCATTTTGATGTGTTTGGGTGAGTTTGTGTCAAGTCATGTACTTCAGTTTCGTTTTGCCACGGAATTGTCAAAGGGGGAGATTGTAAAGTCCATGTTTTTTGTGTTGGCATATTCCGGTGTCAAAAAAAGTGAGTATAGGTGTCTAGGTGTGTATCTTGTGTCATTGCCGTCAAGCATCCGCAAACAAGTGAAGTTGAAGACAGTTGAAGACTCGGTTGATCATTTCCTTCATAGGATGGTAAGTGACCATAGGTGGGAATTGACTTAGAATAATCCTAATATGATGCCTTAGGTGGTAAGTGTCCTAGACTAACCATACGGACCCTAGGTAATGAAATAAGTATTGCAAAACATGTTAAAAATTCTGAAATTTTTCAAAAACCCAAGGTTACTTGAAAGTGGCATATCTCCCAAACCGTAGCTCGGATTTCGCTCTATAATATATCAAATCAATCACGTTGAAAAGAGATACAACTTTCATAGGTGCGAGATCCAAAAAGGGAGTTTTAAAATTGGGTCTGCACCTCAAGGTCGACCCTGACCATTGAGGGTCAACCCTGAGTATAAAAGTTCTTAAAAACTAAGGTTGCTTGCGAGAGGCATATCTCACAAACCGTAACTCAGATTTTGCTTCATAATATATCAAAACGACCGTGTTGAAAAGAGCTACAACTTTTATTGAGGAAGCAAGAGCTAAAAATGTATTTTTATATCTCAGTCGACCGAAAACAGTGAGGGTCAACCCTAAACTGCCCAGTTTTTCTATGGGGAACATTTCCAGAATGCTGAAATTGTGAGGGTCGACCCTGGAGGTTACTTGGGTCAACCCAAGTGCACATTTGGGTTGACTCAAGTATCCTTAAGGATCGATCCTGATATGGGAAATCATCCTAATTCGATTTTTCACTTTCCTCCTTGGTTTTAAACACTTTTAGCAACTTCCATTCATGGGTTTTGAGTTCCCTACATATGGGGAACCCCTCTAGTTCGTGTAGCATGACCTTAGGAGTGTGTAGAGAGGTTTTTTGAGTTTCTCCATAGGTTATAGAACCTATGGAATCTATTTTTTTCAACCCCTTTTGTTAGTGCATTAAACCTAGAGTTTGCAAGACCAAAGTTCCAATTTTGCTTATTTGGACTTGTCCTTTGAAAGAGTCCATCTAGGTGTTGATTTCTATCAAACCATCAACCCGTTCTAGATAGAACACCTTGGCCAGAGTGTTCCGAAGCCTTTACATAGGAGATCAATCCAAGATAGATCATGGATGTGTGAATTGGTCGGTGGAATCCGGAGCTGTCATTGTCGGAGATCGATCGGAAGATCATGGACTGTTTTTCAGACACAAAGAGAAGTACGAGCGGCTATGGTTGATCACGGAACTTGAGAGTACGTGATGATTTTTTGAGGCGTGAAGGACTAAGAACTGAAGGATCGAAGTGTCGAGTCCGAAGGAGTCAAGTTCAAGTCTTCTAAGTTCTTGTTTACTTTGTCTTAGTGGATTCTCATTGCTGGACTAGGTCCCGTGGTTTTTCCCGGAAGGGTTTCCACATAAAAATCCTTGTGTTATGGTTTGTTTGGCTTTCTATTTTCCACACTTCAAGTACATCATCCCTTAACTTATTAACTTAATTGTTAAAACATCAAAAAGGGTAGATAGACTTATAGGAAGCCCTAACCGTCCCCTTGAATTTATGAGTTCTCAACTGGAACATAGATTTGGGTTTCACCAAATTGATTTTTCATAGAGTAGCAGAGGCCGTCCTGGTGTAGGGGGTACAAGTACTAGAGGATTCAGAAGATACTGCTTTATTCAGTCAAATGCTTCTTAGCATTCTGCTGTCCAGACTGTAGTGTATTCTTCTGGAGAAGCTTGAAGATTGGCTCACAAATCGAAGTGAACTGAGAAATGAATCTACTGATGTACTAAATTCTACCCGGAACCCGTAGATTTCCTTTTCAGTGTGGGGAGTCGGCATTTTGATGATGGCCTTGGCTTTGGCTGGATCGATCTCGATACCTCTCTTGCTGACTATGAAGCCAATGAGCTTTCCTGATGAGGCTTCAAAGACACACTTGGTTGGATTCAATCTCAAGCCGAACTCTCGGAGTCTCTCACAAAGTCTGTTCAAGTCTTCAGAGAGTTGCTCGGTAGTAGGAGACGTGACGATCAAGTCATCCACATAGATTTCAGTTGACTTGGGGATCGTGTCATGGAATAGTGCTGTCATGGCCCTCTGATAGGTTGCCCTGGTATTCTTGAGTCCGAAAGGCATGACTTTATAGCAGAACATGCCCCAAGGTGTTAAGAGAAGGTTTTCTCCATGTCCTCTTTTACCATCCTGATTTGATTGTATCCGGAAAAATCATCCATGAATGAGAGTGTCTCATGTCCTACAGTATTGTCGATCAGAATATCGATGTGCGGGAGAGGGAAGTTGTCTTTGGGGCTTGCCTTGTTCAGATTCCAGTAGTGAATACACATTTGGACCTTGCCATCCTTCTTGGGTACCGGGACAATGTTGGCTAACCACTCAGGGTAGGTTGCTACTACCAGGAAGCCTGCGTTGATCTGCTTTTCAACTTCTTCCTTGACCTTCTGTGACCATTCGGGCCTCATCCGTCTCAATTTCTACTTAACTGGTCTGACGTCAAGGTTCAGGGGTAGTCTGTGTACCACCAATGCTAGGTCTAGGCCTGGTATGTCTGTATATGACCAGGTGAAGACGTCACTGTAGCTCTTCAGAAAATTGATCATGTCTACTCTTTATTGAGGGTTCATGCTTGTGCTGATCTTGACTAGCTGCGGACTGTCCTCGAAACCAAGTTTTACTGTTTTAGTGTCTTCCCTGTTCGACTGCAGAAGTCCTTTGTTGTGCTCAATGAGGTCCAAAATTTCCTGAGGTGGTTCCTCCTCCTGTTCTGAGTTATACTCTACTTCGAAGAGTTCAAGGAGGGTTTGAGGTGTAGCCCTGTCAGAGGTAATTTCCTGGAAAATCAATTAGCTTCAGTTTAGCATGCTTATGATTGTTGTTTTTGTTGGCTTCAGGACACTAGGCCTTCCAAGGAAAGAGTCCATGTGATCTCGTCATCAGTCGATATGAAATGTTTATTCGAAAACATGATATTTGAGTCAAAATAATCTGATTTTCATTGACAAAATGATGACTTGTTACCAAAATGATTCAAACAAAAAGAGAGGCTGACAGTGGCATGACATTTGGATTTTACAAATGAGAGCAAAGAGAGATAAATGAAGGAGAAGGGTGATGCTTGGTCACTACTATTTTGGACCAACCTGTCCTGCACTGTGCTTGCCTCCCTAAGCGGCCTCAATGGTGAGAACCTCAATCTACCAACGGATTAGTGACAGTCAGCTCGTCGAACATCTGGGCCATGCTGAACACTTCTGGATCTGGAATCCCTGACGATTCATCACTGGTCTGCAAGAGAGGTTTCTGGGTAGGTTTCAAAGATTCCCACAGGAAAGGTTACAAAGATGTGGGGTTAGGGCTCAGGTTTCACCGATTGTCTGCTTTTCCTAGTCAGCTTGGAGAGGTAATCCTCGTATTTGGGCTTATATCCCAAGCTATAGGGAGATGTATAGCGAGGAGGCGTGTATCTCTTCGTCATGCCTTGATTCTCAACACCTAGACCCTTTCTGGGCTGGTAATTCATTCTGGCCATCATTCTGACAAACGGTGGCACTGCTTGCTTGCTTTGTTGTTCCACCTAGGCGATAAAACTAACCTGCTCGAACTGGAACATCATGAAGGCTATGCCTTACCCCAGCTCTTGGACGTCCCCAAAAGAATTTGCCAACTCCTCAGAAGGAATGACGACTAGGTGATCATCCTAGATGAACTTAATTCTCTAGTGCAAAGAGGAGGGAATGGCTCCAGCCCGCGTGGATCCACGGCCTCCCTAAGAGCAAAGTGAAAGAGGCTGGTACATTTACAACCTGAAAGTTCATCGAGAATTGAGCTGGTCCGACCCCGATGGTCAAATCGATGTCACCCAGGTTCTACTTGGTTGTATTATCAAAAGCCCTGATGGTCATAGGTCTCTTCTTCACTTGACTGAGGTTCAGGCCCAAGTTTTGCAGTGTAGAAAGTGTGCAGACATTCAGGCCGGAGCCATTGTCGATGAGCACTGATGATAATGTTAGGTCCATGCACTGAACTACTATGTACAGGGCCCGAGTATGATCCCTGTCACTGTCTGATATTTCCTCTTCTGTGAAGGAAATGATTCTGGATTCGAGGATTTGCCCTACCATTTGCCCTAGTTTCTCAGGCGTTATATCTGGTGTTCTATGGGCATTGCCGAGTACTCGGAGTAATTGCTTCCAGTGACGCTCGGAAGTTAGAAGAAGACCGAGGATAGATATCTGTGTTGGGACCTTGCCCAATTGCGGAGTGATATTGAACTCCTCTGCCTTTTCTAGGATTTTCAATAAAATTGCTGAATCAGCTGCTTTCTTCTGTGGGTCTGACACTCCTGTTTTCTCTTTTTCTTTTTCTGTACCCTTCACCTTTATCGGTTCAGTTGTGAGAGGTTGATATACCCGGCCAAATCTGGTTAGTTTGGCTATGCTCTCGCTCTCAAGGATGAGAGAGCGGGGAGTGGGTACTCGGTTGAGGTCTAAAGGTGGCTCTGGGATGTAAGGGATCCAGACAGGGCCTGAAGAGGTTGAGGCTTGAGCTGGAGCTGTGGGCTAATTTACAGGGCAAAGGATAGTATAGACGATCTGTTCGGGGATAGGTATCTGGATTGGAGACTGAATAGTCTGTATATTAGATAGGGGGAAGGGGATTATGACAGGTGATCGGTAAGAGGGCCTGATGATGCCGTCATCAACTGTTGGTGTGCTGGGTCCTGACTGCCCTGCCCCGGGCTCTTCCCACTGAATAAAGTTGATTTGATTGTTATGTGGGGATAGTGGTACCTGATTGATGCTAAAGTTGCTGGGAGCCAGCTCAACACTTTCGTCATTCAAGAGATCTTGGATGGCACATTTTAGGCCTATGCAGTAGTCTGTAGCATGGCCTGGGCCTTTATGGAAGGCGCAGTGATGATCGGCATTGTAGTTCTTATTCTGTTTATCTGGAGGTAAAAGAGGTATGGGGCCTCTTAACTTGAGAAGGCCCTACTTGATTAGGAATTCCAACAACTGGCTTAGTGTGTATGGAAGAAGGGTAAAGTTTCTGGGGGGACGGTTTTGCCCCTGTATTGGTCAGGCTGGCCAGGTATTTCTGATAATGGTTTGTTGCTGAGCTGCTGGAGCTGGTAGTCTGATGGGTGCTGTAGAAGCAATAATATGTACATCTTCTTTCTTTCTGTAGTCCCTGGGACCGATGTTCCTACTGGATGAGGTAGTCGTCTTGGGGGGATCAAGTCCTAGACTGGAATGAATAGCCCCGCTCTTGATGGCAGTCATGATATGGGCACCTGTCTTAACGATGGTGTCGAAGTCTACCACTAGTAAGGTCACCATAAGTGTAGAGTAGGGCTACTTTAGAGTGCCCATGAAAATGCCTGCCAGCTCCTCCTTAGGGATAGGAGTTGGGATCTTTGCTGCCATTTCCCTCCAGCGGGTGGCGTATTCCAGAAATGATTCATTGTTACGCTGGCTTAACCGCTCAAGCTAGCTCCTCTGAGGGCAGAGCTCCGGGTTAAAAGAGTATTGCTCCATGAAACTGTCTGTGGCATCCTGCCAAGTCTTAACCTTCTGCGTGTCTACAAACATCCACCATGTTAGGGCTGCCCCCTTCAGACTCTTTTGAAAGTACTGGATGAGTAGAAGCTGCTTTCTGTTATGTTGGAGCATGTCTCTCAAGTACAACTACAGATGTTTCGAACAACCCGACCCATCGTATTTATCAAAGTCCGGCACCTTAAAACTTGTGGGAACAGCATCCCCTGATGAGAAAGTTAAGTCTTCTAGTGATAGACATGTACTGGTGGATGCACCCTTCATTCTTCTCATTTCTTCTTTCATCTACTTGATCTCGTCCTATAAGGAAGGAGTACGATCTGAGGATGATGGCCGGTCCTGGTTGACATGTAAGGCCTTGGGTTGCTCTTCAATTTCGTCATACTCCTCTCCTCCGCCTGTTGCGGGTGTAAGGTCAGGTATGATGAAGGGGGCAGGGCGAGGCTCTGTTATAGGTTGCTCGGCTGGTTCTCTGGTCGGGATCCGTGTAGAGGGTTCTTCAGTTTGGACATGAATTAGAATTTTCAGGGATTCCAGAACACTATCAAGCTTAGACTGCATGGCTGCGATGTCCCTGTCGTGTGACTGTAGGATCTCAGTGGTTCACTGGTGCTGATCTGCAGGTTCCGCTATTGAGTCTGCGCTGCTTTCTGATTGTGCTGTGTAAAAGCTGCTCTCTGATTGGACTGTGTAAGGTACTATCTCTGTGATTGGTAACTCTGTCAAGGCTGCGTCTGCGGCTGCTGCTTCTACAAGAATCGCAGTCAGAGAACAAGTCACAGGTCGGCTCATGCAACTGAAAAGAATGCAACGGCTAATCATGATTATGCATTATGACAGGAAGCAGATGCTAAACAAAGGATTTTTCATTGATGCATAAAGAGTGCAGTGACTACAGGGATAGTGTGACTCAAATAAAGAGAAAAAGACTCAATCCTAAGTAGGCCCATCAGGGATCGCAAAATCAAGTGGCCGGGGCACACCATTAAGATCCAGGATTTGTTGCTGGAGGGATGTGACCACAACCTCCATGTTTGCAAGGGTCTCAGTAGCGTTGAATATACAGTATCCAAACTGTTGGATACAGGAGGTCATCTCCGCATTTGCACTATCAAGCTGTTCTTGGTGGAAGTACAACTGGGCCCGGATGACGGCTATTTCTCCGGCGTCACCCTTGCGTCTCTGTGGAGAGACTGGATTATCTGCTCAAGATGTTTAACCTGCTCTTATACGGCTTGGAGTTCACGACCTTGTTCCGCTTCCTGCAGCCTGAATACTCGCTGGGCTTTCCGTAGCCTTTTCCATTTCTGCTGGATCTGGAGCTGTCTCTCCAGGAAGACGTCTATCTAGGGAACCACCAATTCAGCTAGGGGTATAGTTCCGCATGATGGTGCTGCGACTGGTGTGGACAATTCCTTGGATGCAAACATGCCAGGTAGAATGTCAGGATTATCCACCCACTGTCGGTATGCTGAGTTGGTCAGTGGTCCTGATCTAACCATGAAATCCGGCCACTGGTCTCATTTGGAGTTGCGCCAAGCTGACTAGAAGTGTCGGGTGAGGTTGTCAGAGTGCACTGTGAAAGTGATCCAATCATTTTCCTGTCAGTCTATCACTTGGATGCGCTGAGGGAGTCCAAACTATCGGAGGACTCGGAGTGGTGTATAGACTGCGGAGTTTGTTAGACCAGCAAAAATCATCCATCGTCTGCCGGTGATGAAAACACGGGGTAGCCTATTTAGTACAAGCCACTCGTATTGCAATGTGATTTCTTCATCTGACAGGGTTTAGAGAAGCTAGTAGAGCTTTTCGACATCTATAGTTGTTATTGGATCTTGATTCTGAGAAATCTTCCGAGGTAGACTATAGGCTTTACGGATGTCATCCGGTACCAATATGATTATAGGTAAGTGACTTACCAGTCAAAGGTGCAGGAGAGGTGTACTGGCATGGAAGATGCCCTTTCTATAGTCTACAGACTGTTTGAGAGCCCTGAAAGCTCTACTAAGATGACTGGTACAACTGAGTAGGAGTTGTGCATGTCCTCGATGATCCCGACCAGAACTGATTGGATAAGTGAACAGCACCTCAGGAATACCAGCGAGACATGGCTATTAGTGCAAGGGTATTGAGATCGGAAAGTTCCGCCACAATGGAGTCAGAGTTCCACTGACGCTTGTACCTCTTTTCAAGAAAAGATACGGGTATCCGATCAAAAGAGCCTCTAGGGCCGGGCTGTAAACAGGCAGGCTTGATATTCAAGAACCTGGATAGGTCTGCCTGGTATGTTATCTTGTAATGCGGTACTATAGCTTCACCGTCCATGTTTAACCCTAGAATGCATTGAATCCCTTCCAGTGTTGGGCAAAGCTCGTTTTTACCAAAACATAATACCATGTGAGATGGGCTCCAACACTGGATAGTAGCGTTCATGAGGCGCGAGTCAGGGTTAACCACGGATAGGTCTAGGATAGTTCTGGTTTTGTAGTACTGAGTCCAAGCAAGACACTGACTCGAGGTAAAGGCCTCAATTACTTTCTGAAGTTTGTCAACACATGCCCCCTGAAAAGTTAGAAGCACGGGTCGTGACGGTCGACCTATTAACTGAATAATCCCTAAAAGACCTGCCATCTACCTATACAATATATAGACTTTATTAGTGTACTGTATATGCATATGGGAATGCAAGATGATGATGCAATATATTTTTTTGATTTTTGATTTGATTGGGTGTGATAAGGCACAGGTGATCCGATAGGGCAGACGGACAGAGGTCCGACGGGCTTTTAGCCAAAGTTGTTGGGAACCGCGGAACCTATCAGATCAAGGTTGGGGACAGGCCCAGTGAAGGCCTGTTTACATGGGATTTGAACCCCATATGCTATATCGGGAAGTAGGGTTGGATGTAGTTTATTACAAGCACAGGTTTGGCTCATCACATGTCCCAGGGTGGGTGGTTATCCGGGTAGAATGTGCCCGACTAGTCAACCATGACTGGGGACAAGTATAGAGAGCAAGCAAGTTCGGGTTTATAGTAGCCCTCCCTGGATGGGCTTCTTATAGACTATACCCTAACCTAGGTTATATGTATGAATGCTGGTTTGATGCAGGTGTGTTCCTAGTAGGATGGGGGGATCACTTAACACCATATATGCGACTCCCCTGTATAAAACATACCTGAAAAGGGATGATTGGTGAAAGTAGGAGCGTTCAGAATCCTTCCCTGTGGGTAATCACCCAACATGAGCCTGTCTACTCGGTTGAATGGGATAATTGCACTACTATGACATGTATGGATGTACAGTACATAATTAACCAAGAGATGTAAAATGATTAGTGTTAAGTTAAACGCTTAGGTATTTTAATTAAGATTAAGGTTTAATTGGCTTAAACTTGGGTTCCCGGTCAAACCCTGAAAGACTGTATTCCCCAACAGAATCGCTAGAACTGTGAGCGCGGATTTTCTTCACTCACAAGGGAGGATGGGGATTACCTATATACCCTCGTGGGTGTGAAAGGGTTTACAATTAAGAGTCGCCACCTATTCATTTAGAAGGGATAAGTCTCCCGAGTTTGGATAAGGTCTTAATCTGCGAGTGAGATCAAGGTAAAGGGTTTAATTAAGTCTGGGGAAGGTGTTAGGCATCCCAAGGCTTCCATTTTACAATGATTCCGTACTCTCCAAGTTTAAGCTAACTAAAGTTAATCTTGATTAGAATACCGGAGTGTTTAAGTTAACACTAATCCAAGAAAGGAAAAGCTAACTAGGGTCGAACCCGGGTTGGGTTACCTACGTACTCACAAGGTGAGATTAGACCGAGCGTAGTTCTGGCACGTGAGTTATGCTGAGGCTAGGGGCGTGTCTGTGTGCACCAAGGGCGGCTAACATGGACTAGTCCGGTGGAATAGGGTTTGGTTGACCAAGGAAGATCAAGTGCAAGGTATACAAGCCCGGTAGGCTTAGGGGGTAGTCCGGTAGACTAAGACAGAGTCCGACCCGAGTTAGGTTTGCTAACCAGGGTTAGGCCAAACTAACTATGCTTAGGGTTGCTAACCACAGTTAAGGGGATATGAGGTTTAGCCCGGTAGGCTAAGGCGGGGCCTGGTAGGTCGAAAGTAAGTCCGGTAGACTTGGTTTTTAGGCCCGGTAGGCCGTAAACCAAGATTAACTACGATTAGGTTTGCTAACCGAAGTTAAGGGGGTCTAACTGTGGTTAGGGTTGCTAACCAGGGTTAGGCAGAGGGCCAAAGTCAGTTTTATGGTCCAATTGATTTTCAGGATTTTCTAAGTAATTTCCAAAATTTGTATGGTTAAGGGGTGCTTAACCGTGGTTAAATGTTAACCGGATGTGCATTTAACCGTGGTTAAAGGTCTGGTAAAGTCCAAGATGGGCCCAGGGGACTAGGCAGGGCCTAAAGTGCCCTCCTACCAGGTCTGGGCCCCTGCAAAAGCCGAAAATCAAAAACACAGTTAATGTTGGTAATAGGATTACCGACATATAGAATAGTGTTTTTAACTGAGGTTTGCACACTGATTAACTAGGGTTAAAGTGTAACATAGAGTGAACCAAGATCATGGGAGTGTAGAGGAAACTCCTGAGAAGAGTTTGAGTCTAGTGTGGGCCCTACGGGATGCCTGGAGTGGGCCCCACAAAGGTGCAAAGGCACTGTGCACCGAAACACATATTGGCGGTAGTTATTCTATCGCCAAACAAAACGAAGCAAAATTGCTATTGTCGGTAATAAGAATACCGACGATATGCACAATATTGATTTTTAGGGATTTAACCATAGTTAAGCTTAACCCCTACACCTGGAAGGACCATGTGAGGTTCAGGGAGATGAGAGGGATCCAACTTGGGCTCTGGAGATGGACCAGGGCCCACCTAAGTAGGTCAAATGGAGCTTAAACAAAGACTAGCAGGAATGGCGGTACTGAGTTTACCGCCATTCCTGGTTTTGTTTAAAAACCAGATTTTGCCCTTGGGGCTTGTGCACAGAGGTAACCAGGGGTTCCCTCATGACTTAAGAGACCCCTAGAAGGTCCTGTGATGATCTGCAACGCACAAGGGATGTGCTATACTCGTGGGGGGGGGGGGGTTCACCACACCTATGGTTTAGGTGGGTGAACACCCTGTGAGTGATAGAGTATTTGAGGACTAAGGCCTCGAAGTCAAGGGTCAAAGCTGAAAGGGTGTTGTGCAAACCACCCCAAACTTGGAATTGATGACGGATCTGAAGAATTGTTGCACGAGATGATGGGTTGCCTCCCATTGAGAGCTAAGTTTATCGTCTTCATCCAAACGTCTGCTCAATTAGGTAGTGAGATACACAGGGTCCATCAAGTTGATGAACTCAATCAGCTCATCGATCACAATGCCCTCTACATAGGGCTTCAATCGTTGACTGTTAACTTTTAGCAGACGCCCATCTTTGGGGTCTTAAAGCTCAATAGCTTCATGGGGGGTTATGGATATGACAATGTAGGGCCATCCCATCGAGAGCGAAGTTTACCGGGAAAGAGGCACACAGTTTAGAATTGAATAACCAAACCTTTTGAGTTAGGACGAAGGATTTCCAGAGGATATGCTTGTCATGAAAGATTTTGTTTTTAGATTTATAGATCTTGGCACTCTCGTACGCATCATTGCGTATTTCCTCTAGCTCAGACAGTTGGAGCTTCCGATTTGATTCGACTACGGCCATGTCGAAGTTAAACTTCTTAATGGCCCACAAGGCTTTAGGTTCTAGTTCGATCAGAAGGTGATAGGCCTTGCCAAATATAAGGTGATAGGGAGACATACCAATGGGGGTTTTGTAGGTTGTACGATAGATCCAACGAGCATCGTTGATCCATACAAACCAATCTTTTCTATCTAGTCTCACAGTCTTCATCAGGATGCTCTTTATCTTCCTATTGGAGACTTCCACCTGGCTACTCATTTGTGGGTGATACGGTGTGGCTACTTTGTGAGTAATGGAGTATTTGAGGACTAAGGCCTCGAAGTATCGATTGAGGAAGTGTTTTCCCCCATCACTAATGATAACCCGCGGGGTACCAAACATGACCACGACTTTGTGATCATTTGTCTTGGTAAGCCCAAACCAACAAGTATTAGGGTAAGAGGCATCATGTCTCTTCAAAACATTGCTCCCAACTATTGGCACCTTAGGTAAGCCCAACAAAAGTCATGGGCATTCTTAAAGAGTGAGGGCCAATAGAAACCGCTTTGTAAGACCTTGGAGCGGTCTTCTTCCCTCCAAAGTGACCTCCGCATGCAAGAGAATGACAGAAGGTGAGAATACTATGAAATTCACTTTCCCGCACACATCGTCGGATCACTTGGTCTGGACAATATTTGAACAATTCTGGATCACCCTCGAATCAAATTATTAACTCCATCACTAAACCCCAACTTTTTAAGAACTGCAATAATGAAGTTCCATTCCATTCTGTCATAGGCCTTGGCCATATCAAGTTTAAATATCACATTCCCTCCTTGAACCTTACGATCAATATCTTGAATCATCTCTTGGGCTAAGGTAACATTTTCAATAATATTTCTGCCTTTCACAAATGCACTTTGCTCTTCGGAGATAAGACGAGGTAGAATAAGCACCAGACGATTGGAAATAAGACAAGAGAGGATTTTATAGAAGAAATTACATAAACTAATAGGTCTAAAATCTGCAAAGGTCGAAGGGGATCCGCATTTAGGAATCAAAGCAATAGTTATAGCATTCACTGCCCTAAGAATATGATTGAAGGTAAAAAAGCAAATAACCGCATCCAGAAGATCCTTTTTAATAATATCCCAGCAAGAATGGTAGAAGTGACCCGAAAAACCATCCGGACCTGGAGCACTATCAGCCAACATACTAAAAACAACCTTGTTAATATCATCAATAGAAGGCATAGCAGAAACAAAATAGTTATCCTCATCAAAGACAAGATTCGGAATATTAGACAGGATATCACTATCTGGATTACAATAATTAGAAGTAAGAAGGTGTTTAAAATAAGATACCACTTCATTACCAATATCTTCATCCGTATCTTTCCAAATACCAAGAGAGTCTTTAATACAAGAGATATGATTTCTCCCCCGTCTCGCTTTAGTAACCAATCTTTCTCTATCATTGTTAACTGAGGATCTTATGGCTTCTTTCAAAGTTCTCGTGAGCTTAGGCAAGGTGATCCCCTATCTTCGGCTCCTTTTATTATAGCGGAGGAAGTGTTGAGTCATGGTATTAAAAAGATCTCTAAAGATGTTTCGATTTGCTACAAGCTGGGTAAGCATGGTTTTCCGATTTCTCACCTTCTCTTTGGGGATGACATATTGATTTTTTGCAATGGAGAAAAAAAAGAAGTACCAAGAAAATCTTTGATATGATTTCTTCTTATGAAGCATCTTCAGGTCAGCTCCTCAATCGCTCCAAAAGTGCTTTTTATTGTTCTTCTAATCTTTCCTGCAGTAGAATTAATTATATCAGTTCTAACATAGGTATAATTAGCAAGCAATTTCCTTTTGTCTATCTTGGTGTTCCTCTTTATAAAGGTCGGTTAAAGCATTCCTTGTTTCTTCCTATGGTAGAAAAAATTCAGCTTAGGATTGAAGGTTGGCAAGGTAAGCTCTTAAATGCAGGAGGTAGACTAACGCTTATAAATCATGTTTTATCTTCTATCCCTACCCATCTTATTGCGGGTATTGATGTTCCAAAAAAAACCTCTTCTCTTTTTGATAAAATTTTGGCTAAATTTTTTTGGAACAATTGTGGGGATTCTAAAAGAAGACATTGGATCAACTGGAATAAATGTTCTCTTCCATATTCCGAAGGAGGACTGGGGATTAGAAAAATGCATGATTTCTCTACAACTTTTCGTATGAAACAAGCTTGGAATCTCTATCAGTCTAAGTCCCTGTGGACCAGATTTTTTAAAGCTAGATACCAATTTGATCATATTTGGAATGCCTCCTTTAGACCTAGTTCTTCTAAAACTTGGAAGTCTATATGTAATTTCTGTAAGCCTGTTATTTATAATTTTGTTTCTTTGATAGGCAATGGTACTAAAATTAATTTTTGGTTAGATGTCTGGTTTGGAGATGACCCTCTTATTGTTAACGCTATTACTAATCCTTCTTCTTTTCCCCTGATCGCGGATATGCTTAATTCTGAAGGTAATTAGGATTTTAGTAGTATCAATGATAATCTTTCTAACCAAAGTAAAACAGATATTATAGATGCAGGTTTGTTTATTTCTGTGGATCCAGATATATTTATCTGGAAGTTAAATCTAAAGGGAAATTCTCAATTAAAACAGCTTGGAATTACATTTGCAATTCTGAAGGTATTAAAGATTGGAGTAAGTATATTTGGCACTCTATGATCCCAAAAAAAATCCAGGTTTTTAGTTGGAAGGTAATGTATGATGTTATCCCTGTTGATTATAAAATCCAAAATCTGGGTATTCCTCTGGGGAGTTCTTACTCTTGTTGTAACAAAGGAAATATTGAAAATTCTAATCATCTCTTTCTTCATAGTGATATTGCAGGTTTCCTTTGGAGATTCTTTGGTAGATTATATTTCTACACCCCACTTATTAGTGATAGCCTTCAATGTTATCTAATGAGATGGTTTCATGCTTCAGATAGATCAAATAACTCTACTTTAAGGATTCTTCCAGTTATCATTTTATGGGAAATTTGGAAAGAAAGATGCGCTCGCAGATTTGACAATACTAAAGCTCCAAGTAATGTTCTTATTGATAAGATTAAAAGCTAGCTTATCGAGATTAGTAGTTTCACTTCGAAGGATAAATTGGACTTGTCGTTTACTATGAATAAACTTATTCCTTTTCATAGAAAGATATCGTTTATCCATGTTAAATGGCTCCAACCCCCTCAAGGTAGATTAAAGCTCAATGTTGACGGTGCTTCGCGTGGAAATCTGGGTGTTGCTGGTGGGGGTGGTATTATCCGAGATCATAGAGGCAATTTGATTGCTGGTTTCTTTTCATCTTATGGGGTCTACTCCAACTATACTGCTGAATCTCATGCCCTCCTTGATGGTCTAAGGCTTTGTCATAACTTTGGAGGCCTTATTGTGGATGTGAAATCAGACTCTAAATCTCTAGTTGAAGCTTGGAATGGTAAAAAATCTCATCCTTGGAATGTTTGGTATTGAAACAAACAAATTGCAGCTTTATATCCCTTTTGTGCCTCTATCAGCCATATATTTAGAGAAGCTAATGTGGTTGTTGATTCGTTTGCTAATCATGGGTGTGATACTCTCAGCTCTAGTGTTTTCTTCTCCAATCAAGATTGTCCTTGTTCTGCTCAAATTTTTTTGGATAAGGTTGGTTTAGGTAATATTTGAGTTTCTCATAGATAATTGTTTTTAGTTGAGTCAGTTTGTTTGTTTGTAGGAGTAAGGTTTATGTCCCCCCCCCCCCCCCCCCCCTCTCTTTTTCTTTCTTTTGGTTCATCCTATAGGGGTAAGGTTTTATGTCCCCCCCCCCCCCATTCTCTTTTATTATTAATAAACAGGTAGGGGTCTGCCAAACCCCCCACTCCCTCTGAGTTGTTTTTTTTTTTCAAAAAAAAAAAAATTCCGGATCTTCCTAGAAAAAGAATTTGATTTGGGCAAAGAACCGAAATTTTTCTTGTTTGGACCAATGAGAGGGAATTTTCCAATTGTGAGGTAATTTACGATGTTTGCAAACCAAGGAGGTTGCACTTGATTTACCTCGAACAATTGCTCGTCCAGAAAAGAGTCTTAGAAGAGTTGACCAAGAGTCGAGAGAGGTGGTCGGCGACCATATTATCAGATCCTTTTTTTCTCAAATTTTGATGTCAAACTCTTGAAGGAGGAGGATCCACCGAATCAGCCTAGGCTTGGTGTCTTTCTTAGAAAGGAGGTACCGCAAAGTGGTGTGATCAATGTATACCAAGATTTTGGATCCGAGAAGGTAGGATCGGAATTTGTCTAGGGCATAAACTACAACCAATAACTTTCTCGGTGGTGGTGTAATTCAATTGAGCATCTGAGAGAGTTTTACTAACATAGTAGATAGCATAAGGGGTCTAATTCACCCTTTGCCCTAAGACCGCCCTGACTGCTTAGTCTGAGACATCACACATCAACTCAAAGGGGAGAGACCAATCCGGGGGTTGCATAATTGGGATTGTAGAGAGTAGATGATGGAGTTTGTTAAAAGCTTCGAGACATGCGTTATCAAAGGAAAAAGGAATATCCTTAGTAAGAAGATTGCTCAAGGGTCCAGAAATTTTGCTGAAATCCTTGATAAACCGATGATAAAACCCCGTATGGCCAAGGAAAGAACGAACCTGTCGCACCGTGGTTGGTGGAGGGAGACTCGAAATTAGATCGATCTTGGCTTTATCTACTTCAATATCCCATTTAAACAATTTGTCCCAAAACAATGCCCTCTTTAACCATGAAATGGCTCTTTTCCTAACTCAGAATAAGATTTATTTCCTCACAATGACGTAAAACCAATGACAAATTGTGGAGCTAATCTTCGAAAGAGGTTCCAAATACAAATAAATCATCCATAAAGACCTCAAGAAATTTTTTCGACCATATCAAAGAAGATTGATATCACGACCCGACTTAAACTTAACATTTCACTCATGAAATGTAAGAGTAATCCGTCCGTGAGATCCTTTTTCTCTTATAATGCGGAAGCGTAAAATACCAAGGGAGTTAAAATTTTTAAACCCTTCTTCTCTTTCCATATGCAATAGCCATCATAACCATGTCCATTATTAAAGTTAAGGTTTACATAACCAATTTAATTACATCCAAATGAACATATAACAAAATATAACATCAAGATCGAAAGCAACTCCGCCCTTCTTCGAACGTCGCTTTCAAGTTGTTCTTTACTGTTCATCTGGAGACATAAAAGGTCAGTGAGCTATGAAGCCCAATAAGAATATTCCAAGATATCATGCTAAATAACAAGATAGAATAAACATAAGCATATATAAAATATTAAAACTTTTAATATTATTTTCAATATTTCTTTTAAATATCTTTTACTCAGATCTAGTTTATCTTAACTTTGCCTCTCAAGATGATCCCTGAAAGGTACACCTCTTTAGACTCATTCCGTCTTAGAGTTTGACCCCTCATGAAGTATTTCATTCCGTCTCGGAGCCATCATTACTTCTCATGAAGTATTGTCGAACGGCCTTCCTTTACCTCGCCACTATCTTGAGACATTTTTAAGATAAACATTCTTTATCTTTTCATTTATTTTTCAGACTTATCTTACTCCTGTCTCTCAAGATTATCGCCGAACGGTATTCCCTTTTGGGGCTCACCCATCTGTCTTGGGATTTTCCTTCACCCCTCAAGTTGATTGCCGAACGGTATTCCCTTTTGGGGCTCACCCATCTGTCTTGAGACCTAAGATAAATATTCATTTTCTTTTATCTTTTTCCTTTATTTCTGACTTATCTTAATCATGTCTCTCAAGATGATCGTCGAACGGTATTCCTTTTTGGGGCTCACCCATTGTCTTGGGATTTTCCTTAACCCCTCAAGATGATTGCCGAACGGTCTTCCCTTTTGGGGCTCGCCTATCTGTCTTGAGACCTAAGACAAATATTCATTTTTTTTTATCTTTTTCCTTTATTTCTGACTTATCTTAATCATGTCTCTCAAGATGATCGCCGAACGGTATTCCCTTTTGGGGCTCACCCATCTGTCTTGGGATTTTCCTTAACCCCTCAAGATGATTGCCGAACGGTCTTACCTTTTGGGGCTCGCCCATCTGTCTTGAAACCCTTTATAAGATTAGTGTTTTTCTTGCTTTCTCATTAAGACATTATACATCATAACATTATGATTTCCATTTTAATTATTTTTATTATAGTTTTCTCATAACTATAACTTCATAATTTAGAATCCTCATTTTCAATTACATCTATTTCCATATCATAGAATGTAATATATGAATAACATGTAACATACTAGTATCATCACTCTATATCGTTAACACGTTTCATAACATTATCTTACGATTTGACCATAGTATTATTATTCTATCTTTTTCCAGAATTTCAATATATCCTTATCAAATCATTCATAGTATCATTATACTAGTTTCTAGTATTTCTTATACTATTTTCCAGCAATTAAACATAGTAAGATCATACTATTTTCCAACAATTAAACATAGTAAGGAGATACTATTTTCAAGCAATTAAACATAGTAAGGTAATACTATCATGGTATTATTATACTATTTTTACAGCATTTTAATATAGTAATATCATAATATTTTTCCATAGATATAGTAGAATAATTTTCATCTAATCATAACCTTCATTCTAAAATACTATTTAGAATGATATCATCGAATATCACTTACATATTTCACTTCATATTAAAAATACTAGCTTTCACTAACCTTCATTCTAAAATGCTACTTAAAATGAGATCTTCGAATATAACTTACCCTTTTTACCGAAACCGAAGTACGGCTTGGCACGATCCCTTTGTTCTTTCCTTTCTTTCTTTCTTCTTTCTTTCTTCTTTTTCTCCCTTGCTCTCTCACTATTCCCTCATGGTTTTGACGTTAGCTTGGAGTGAGACACAAGGGTGGGCATGGGGTATATATAGGGTAGGAGATTCATCCTCATATTAATTAGGTACATCACAATAATTAGATGCATACTAATTATGGTTCATGAATTAGAAGATTCACTTCAATTAATCCTATCATATCCTAATTCATGTATTCATTAATTATGTACATGGGTTAGATTCATGGATCCTATTAATACATGACTACATTAATTATATACATAAACTAAATTCATGAATCACCAATTTAGATTCAATGGACCACATTAATTCATGAATATATTAATATATACATAGACTAAATTCATGATTTTCCAACTTAGATTCATGGAATATATTAATTCATGAATCCATTAATTATGTACATAGACTAATATTCATGAATCTTGTAACTTGATTCATGGTTAGTTTAACCAACCCAAGTGGTTAACTCCCAAGATACCCAAGGGGTGGGCGTGGACATCATCCATGGTAGGAGATTTTTAGGTTCTTCTCCCTTATCTCATGTTTGCTTCTTTTGTTCCATGAACCTATTTAATAAAGGTGCCATGTGGCATTAGATACCTCAAGATTAAATCTTGTCCATCCATTTAATAGATGAAGATATATGGATGTTATGCCATATGTCATCATCATGATGTTTTTACTCTATGATTAACTCATCTTAGTTAATTAACTCTAACCACAGTTAATCTTGGACGTCCCTTTTTGCGGTGTTGACATGTGGCACGTGTCCTCCTTTTAGCTCATGATCAACTCTTTCATTAAATAATTGGGCATCCACCCTATGATATTGCCACTTGTCATGATCCAATTTACTTTAATGTTAAATACATATTTTAACACTAAGCTTTATACATTAAGCTTAGTATATATTCCATTATCACCTAATTAAATTATTTTAGTGTTAAATACCTATATTAACACTAAGCTTTATACATTAAGCTTAATATATATTCCATTATCACCTAATTAAATTACTTCAGTATTAAATACTTATATTAACACTAAGCTTTATGTATTAATCTTAATATACTCCGTTATCACCTAATTAAGTGATATAATGACTTATATACTTAGGTAATACTAGGAATTACCAAATATTCAGTCATATACTGAATATATATAATATTTTTATTTATAAAAATATTCGGGTCGTTACATTCTCCCCTTCTTATAGGAATTTTGTCCTCCAAATTTAAAATCATACCTGATTATTCGAACAATCAGGGATACTTCTCTTTGATTTCGGTCTTGCACTCCCAAGTCGTCTCTTCTTGACCGTGATATTGCTACAAAACTTTGTAATAATTAATCTGTCTTGTTCCACAATACATGCTTCTTATGATCAAGATTTTAATGAGCCTCTCTTCTAACCATTCCACCAACAATTTGACTTTAATTAATGGTACATCTTTGTGTTCCTTAGATGTACAGCATATCGAGACTTATGAGCTTCGTCTAATAACTCATTTTCAACTCCATACATATATTTGATTTCAAAATTTTAGAATCCCATCAGCCGAAACTTTGAAATCATCAGATTGACCTTCTTGGATTTTATACTCAAGTGTCATTAATTCAATATCTCGAGCCTGTGTTTCCTTAATTTTCCGTATTAATTCAAGCTGAACTTGAATATTAACCAACACTGACTTTGATCTTTTTCCTCAACATTCAAATCCCAAATATAAAATTCTTTAATCACTTTTCACATCCTCATTTTAATACTTGCCAATGATCCAATTGTTTTCCACCTCAGTGCATCAGCAACGATATTTTCTTTAACAATAGATATTAGATTATATAGTAGTAGTCTTTCAAGAACTCCATCTATCTTCATTGTCGCAAATTGGGTTCTTTTTTGAAAAAATAAATACTTCCAACTTTTGTGGTCGGTGAATACTACCAAATTTTCCCCCAATAATTAATGTCTCCAAATTGCCAGCAACTCAAGATCATGAGTGGGGTAGTTGTTTTCGTAAGTCTTCAACTTCTTAGATGCATAAGTAATCACTTTTCCATTTTGCATCAATTCACAACTCAATTATTTATGAGACACATCATAATAGACTGCATGACCTCCCATTCCTGAGGGGATTGTTAAAATTGAGTTGTGGTAAATTGACTCTTCAATTCTTGAAAATCTTTTCCTCTAATGGTGACCACTCAAATTTGACATTTTTCCTTCTTAATTCAGTTAATGGGGCAACTAACCTAGAGAATCCATCAACAAATTTCCTGTAATAATCGGCTAGTCTTAGAAAACTTCGGATCATTAGTTGGCTTTTCTCACTCTGATATTGTCTTAATTTGGATGGATCCACTGAAATTCCATCACTGGATACTATGTGACCTAAGAAAGATATATTTTCCAGCCAAAATTCGCACTTCAAGAATTTAGTTAATAATTAATATTTCCTTCCAGGTCTAGAGTATAATCTTAAGATGCTTTCTATATCGAGCATGTTCCAAGAATAATGTCTATCGGAAAAATCAATCTCCCGAACTAGAGCAAATCTTGGTAATTCCTCAGGAAAAATATCTCAAAAATTCCTTGACTACTGAGGTGTTATAGATCATAATCTTTTTCCTTTTCAATTCCTCGCATGACATACTCAAAAAATGCCTAGAATTCTAAAGGGTAATGTCCTAGCCTTACAATCAACTTACTACATAGTGTTCTAAAATCCAATCCATCCCTAGTATGAGACTAAAATCTTTTATATCTAATACTATGAGATAAACAGTCATGTGTACACTATCGATTTATGGACACTGATCGTAGAAGGCTTACAAAATCATTCCAGATGGTGTGGTAATTGACATCATGTGCTCTAATGGGTCAAGCTTAATTCTAATATTTTTAGCAAAATGGAAAGACACAAAAGAATGTTTAGAGTCAATGTCTATTATTGCTATAGTAGCAATTTGAAAGATAAGAATCTTACCTTCAATAACGTCCTCATATTCCTTGGCTTCTTCCTGAGTAATAGCGAAGACACGACCTTGCTTCCATCCGTCAATTTCTTTAGTAACTCTGGGCAATCCCTCTTGACATGTCCCATCTTGCCACACTGATAACATGCTCCAGAAATCGCTCGACATCTTTTAGAATTATGGCCCTTTTTACCACAATGACCACAAGTTGGTACCATCTTCTCAGTATCATTTCCTTGCTTGTTCTCTTCAAACTTTCTTTTCTTGTTCCAATCTCCCGATGATTTATTATCCCAAGTCTTCCAGACTGGTTTCTTATCCCAAGTCCTCTCGACTATTTTCTTCCCTTTGCCATCACTAGGCTTTTGGAATTCCTCATGGACTCTTTCAATTTTCAAAGCCCGATCTAGAATATCTATAAATGATGTAAATCGTTGAACTACTAACTTCCCTTGGATTGCAGTCTTCAATCCTTCCTCAAATTTATCTATTCTCCATTGTTCATCTTCCACCAATCGTGGTGCAAACCTCGATAATTCATTGAACTTTTGTTCATACTCACTAACCGTCAAACTCCCTTGTGTGAGTTAAAGAAATTCTATCTCTTTTCTTTTCTTCATAGCAGATGAAAAATACTTTTCATAAAATAATTCAGTAAATCTTACCTAAGGAATAGGCCTAAGGTTCTCTAGGATAGTTCTTTCAACTGTTATCCACCAGTGTTCAGCCTCTCCTTCTAACATAAACACAGCTAACTCGATTTTGTTTTCCTCAACACAGGCCATTGCCCTAAAGATCTTCTCAATACTTCGAATCCATTTTTCTGCTACTAAGGGATCGGTAGCACCAGAAAATGTTGGTGGCCTCAATTTCTTGAATTGCTCTAACCGGTTTCTATTTCTTTGGTTCAAGGGTGGTGCAATATGAGCGATATTCAGGTTCTGCTGTTGTTGTATCAGGTTTGCTAGGGCTGTTATGGCTTCAAAGGCTCCAGCTAAGGTGTTGTTGGGGGCTCTCCTAGGCGGCATGTTTTCCTATTTAAAACAATAGTATAATAACTTGAAAATATAAACAACCAAGAAAACAATTCAACCAAAAATCATAATATATAATTTATGAACGTTGTATTAGATAAACTTCAAACTTATATCATTCATTTATAACCTATATATATAAGGCTCTAAATGGTTTTCATCTTCTGGAGGCTTAGTTGTTACCTCATCTTTCGAGTAATCATTTGAATCCACTTTTCAGTCACTAAATGATCAATAAATCCTAAAAATGATACATACTTTAATCTTTTCATCATTTTGAAGTCATCAAAGTATATTAGGATACTATCATTTTCAATCATATCCTAAGATATAACTATTTTTGTCCAACTCTAAATGATCATATCAAAACTATCCACAAAAATTTCCTCAAATTCATCTTCACCATTATTAGGATTACCTATAATTTCTTCCTTGTAGTTTGCATCTATCATAAAAATAACTATTAATATAATCGAATCATTTTAAGATCTAGTTTGCATAATCATTTCAACCAGTCATTCAATGATCTAGCTTTCATAATCATCTCGACTAGTCATATCATCTAATAAATGCATATTTTCCCTAGTTTATACTATGTATCTATGTATATAACTAGGTTTTCGTTTGTGTATATCTATGTATAAAACTAAGTTTTATACCTAGGGACATGTTATGATGGGAATTGTCTCGCTCTGATACCAACTATCACGACCCGACTTAAACTTAACATTTCACTCATGAAATGTAAGAGTAATCCGTCCGTGAGATCCTTTTTCTCTTATAATGCGGAAGCGTAAAATACCAAGGGAATTAAAATGTTTAAACCCTTCTTCTCTTTCCATATGCAATAGCCATCATAACCATGTCCATTATTAAAGTTAAGGTTTACATAACCAGTTTAATTACATCCAAATGAACATATAACAAAATATAACATCAAGATCAAAAGCAACTCCGCCCTTCTTCGAACGTCGCTTTCAAGTTGTTCTTTTACTATTCATCTGGAGACATAAAAGGTCCGTGAGCTATGAAGCCCAATAAGAATATTCCAGGATATCATGCTAAATAACAAGATAGAATAAGCATAAGCATATATATAATATTAAAACTTTTAATATTATTTTCAATATTTCTTTTAAATATCTTTTACTCGGATCTAGTTTATCTTAATTTTGCCTCTCAAGATGATCCCTGAAAGGTACACCTCTTTAGACTCATTCTGTCTTGGAGTTTGAGCCCTCATGAAGTATTTCATTCCGTCTCGGAGCCATCATTACTCCTCATGAAGTATTGTCAAACGGCCTTCCTTTACCTCGCCACTATCTTGAGACATTTTTAAGATAAACATTCTTTATCTTTTCCTTTATCTTTTCATTTATTTTTCAGACTTATCTTACTCCAGTCTCTCAAGATGATCGCCGAACGGTATTCCCTTTTGAGGCTCACCCACCTGTCTTGGGATTTTCCTTAACCCCTCAAGTTGATTGCCGAACGGTATTCCCCTTTGGGGCTCACCCATCTGTCTTGAGACCTAAGATAAATATTCATTTTCTTTTATCTTTTTCCTTTATTTCTGACTTATCTTAATCATGTCTCTCAAGATGATCGCCGAACGGTATTCCCTTTTGGGGCTCACCCATTGTCTTGGGATTTTCCTTAACCCCTCAAGATGATTGCCGAACGGTCTTCCCTTTTGGGGCTCGCCCATTTGTCTTGAGACCTAAGACAAATATTCATTTTCTTTTATCTTTTTCCTTTATTTCTGACTTATCTTAATCATGTCTCTCAAGATGACCGCCGAACGGTATTCCCTTTTGGGGCTCACCTATCTGTCTTGGGATTTTCCTTAACCCCTCAAGATGATTGCCGAACGGTCTTACCTCTTGGGGCTCGCCCATCTGTCTTGAAACCCTTTATAAGATAAGTGTTTTTCTTGCCTTCTCATTAAGACATTATACATCATAACATTATGATTTCCATTTTAATTATTTTTATTATAGTTTTCTCATAACTATAACTTCATAATTTAGAATCCTCATTTTCAATTACATCTATTTCCATATCATAGAATGTAATATATGAATAACATGTAACATACTAGTATCATCACTCTATATCGTTAACACGTTACATAACATTATCTTACGATTTGACCATAGTATTATTATTCTATTTTTTTTCAGAATTTCAATATATTCTTATCAAATCATTCATAGTATCATTATACTAGTTTCTAGTATTTTTTATACTATTTTCCAGCAATTAAACATAGTAAGATCATATTATTTTCCAACAATTAAACATAGTAAGGTGATACTATTTTCAAGCAATTAAACATAGTAAGGTAATACTTCGTGGTATTATTATACTATTTTTACAGTATTTTAATATAGTAATATCATAATATTTTTCCATAGATATAGTAGAATAATTTTCATCTAATCATGACCTTCATTCTAAAATACTATTTAGAATGATATCATCGAATATCACTTACATATTTTACCTTATATTAAAAATACTAGCTTTCACTAACCTTCATTCTAAAATGCTACTTAAAATGAGATCCTCGAATATAACTTACCCTCTTTACCGAAACCGAAGTACGGCTTGGCACGATCCCTTTCTTCTTTCCTTTCTTTCTTTCTTCTTCTTTTTCTCTCCCTTTCTTTCTTTCTTCTTTCTTTCTTCTTTTTCTCCCTTGCTCTCTCACTATTCCCTCATAGTTTTGACGTTAGCTTGGAGTGAGACACAAGGGTGGGCATGGGGTATATATAGGGTAGGAGATTCATCCTCATATTAATTAGGTACATCACAATAATTAGCTGCATACTAATTATGGTTCATGAATTAGAAGATTCACTTCAATTAATCCTATCCTATCCTAATTCATGTATTCATTAATTATGTACATGGGTTAGATTCATGGATGCTATTAATACATGAATACATTAATTATGTACATAAACTAAATTCATGAATCACCAATTTAGATTCAATGTACCACATTAATTCATGAATATATTAATATATACATAGACTAAATTCATGATTTTCCAACTTAGATTCATGGAATATAATAATTCATGAATCCATTAATTATGTACATAGACTAATATTCATGAATCTTTTAACTTGATTCATGGTTAGTTTAACCAACCCAAGTGGTTAACTCCCAAGATACCCAAGGGGTGGGCGTGGACATCATCCATGGTGGGAGATTTTTACGTTCTTCTCCCTTATCTCATGTTTGCTTCTTTTGTTCCATGAACCTATTTAATAAAGGTGCCATGTGGCATTAGATACCTCAAGATTAAATCTTGTCCATCCATTTAATAGATGAAGATATATGGATGTTATGCCATATGTCATCATCATGATGTTTTTACTCTATGATTAACTCATCTTAGTTAATTAACTCTAACCACAGTTAATCTTGGACGTCCCTTTTTGTGGTGTTGACATGTGGCACGTGTCCTCCTTTTAGCTCATGATCAACTCTTTCATTAAATAATTGGGCATCCACCCTATGATATTGCCACTTGTCATGATCCAATTTACTTTAATGTTAAATACATATTTTAACACTAAGCTTTATACATTAAGCTTAGTATATATTCCATTATCACCTAATTAAATTACTTTAGTGTTAAATACCTATATTAACACTAAGCTTTATACATTAAGCTTAATATATATTCCATTATCACCTAATTAAATTACTTTAGTATTAAATACCTATATTAACACTAAGCTTTATGTATTAATCTTAATATACTCCATTATCACCTAATTAAGTGATATAATGACTTATATACTTAGGTAATACTAGGAATTACCAAATATTCAGTCATATACTGAATATATATAATATTTTTATTTATAAAAATATTCAGGTCGTTACAATTGACATCATAAACCTTTGAAAATTCACAGGTGCATTACATAGACCGAATGACATGCGCCTATAGGCAAAAGTGCCAAAAGGGCATGTGAAGGTAGTCTTCTCTTGGTCTTCCGAGTAGATAAGCACTTGATTATAATCAAAATAACCATCTAGAAAATAGTAGTAACTCTTACATGCTAACCGCTCTAGGATTTTGATCAATGAATGGGATTGGGAAATGATCTTTCTTAGTTATAGAGTTGAGTTTCCTATCGTCAATGCAAACACGCTACGCAGTAGTGACATGAGTAGGAACCATCTCGCCTTTAGGATTAGACACAACGGTGATACTGGATTTCTTTGTTACCACTTGAGTAGGACTCACCCACTTACTATCCGAGATGGGGTATATGATACCCGCATTGAGCAATTTCATAGCTTTTTTCATGACCACCTCTTTCATGTTGGGGTTTAACCTCCATTGTTCTTCACGAGACGGTTTGGCATCCTCTTCGAGATGGATGCAACGTATGCACATGGAAGGATCAATTCCTTTCATGTTGCATACAAGTATTGCTAGAAGGTTTCAACAAATTCTATTGTCATTGAACTTTTAATTTTACTTATTTTAAATTATTTGAGACAAATGATTTTCCTAAATTTTTGTAGAAGCCTTATAGGCTACTATTTAACTACTAAAAAGTATTTATATGAGAATAAATATTTGGTGATGCTAACAAATCTTCGATTGGTGTTTTCTTTT
This sequence comes from Tetracentron sinense, assembly GCA_015143295.1. Taxonomy (NCBI): domain Eukaryota; kingdom Viridiplantae; phylum Streptophyta; class Magnoliopsida; order Trochodendrales; family Trochodendraceae; genus Tetracentron; species Tetracentron sinense. The sequence goes on along the minus strand of CM026553.1, from coordinate 11,450,653 downwards.
TATTAAAAAATCTATATCTTGGTGAGAAATTGATGTATTATTTTGGTTTTTTTTTCAATATTTAAAATATCTCTTTTTCTTAATGTATTTTGATTGATTGTAGTACCTATGCATACAAATTACCAAGTATTTGTAAAAATGATTAATAGGGGAGTTGTAATTGTTATACTACTAGTAACCCGGATTGACTCAACGGCCAGACCGGTTTGGACCGACCCGCCCCCTTGACTGGGTTTGTGTCCGGTTTGGGTACTAAAACATTGAATTCAAATAATGAGAGTTATACGTCATGTTGGTTGACAGTGCAGAAAAAAAAAACTACTAAATCATATTACCTAAAATTTTCCTTCACTCCTTATTAAGCCCTACCCTGGCCCTTGAGAGTAGGGCTTCCACCTAACTAGTTCAAGGCCCTCCGAGGGCTAAGGCCTCACTTTTATAAGTGAGGACCAGACCCTGCCCTTTAATTACCAAAACTAAGATAAATAAAAGTAAATAAATTGTTGCAAAGATAAGGCCATTGAGGTTATTTCATCAGGCCAGAATAAATCCACTTGTTCAGCCCTTGGGCCATGACCAATAGATTGAAAGCCTAGGATCAATGGGGCGTACAGATGCCGCCCCATCAAGTTGAAGTGTATTGGATGGTACAGCTTCTGCTCCCGCACCCACGTAGTGCATAGAACACTCAGCCCTGAAATCTCCCTTGTCAATATCTTGCATATCATCAGAGACAAGATGAACTATTGCTCTAATATACAAAGTCCAATGAGTATCTTCACTATCAGTCTTATGCACAAATACATGCATTCATATATGAATATGGGGCATTGTCCTGAGTGGCACTTACATCTACAACCCTTCTTTTGAAGACTACATACAAATAATACATAAACAGGAAATTACTTCCAACTGTACAGGCAACTATAAAGTAGACCCCTGTTTTTCTAGTGTTTGTTGCCATTCTCCAAGCTACGCTGTCTTAGTCATCCGTAGACACACTTACTGCTCTAAGTTCTACATGCTGCTTCCCTTCACACTGTGGGTGAACAATAACTGTGGCACGAGCCTCTGCTCGCGATGACTGATCCTTACCCATGCAAGAAACAGATATCAAGCTCACCAAAGGCTTCTTATCATCCATATTGCCTTGATTGTCTTGGTCTTCTGAAATGATTTCCCATTCCTCTTTGAGTGAGGTTACTTGCAACCCTTCCTCTCGGTGCTTCTCCATTTCGAAGGCTGTGGGTAGGATCACATAATCATTTAGAGGGTTGTAGAATGGGTCTGGATCACCTGCCTTCAGCCAGTGCTTCAGTATCCGGAATACATGACGGTCACAGATTATTCCCCGGTGGTCACCAGGCACTCCAACCCTTGCCTCTGCATTAAGCCCATCAGCCTGGAAGAAGGAAATGGAGAGACAGCGAAGCAACTTCGTTAAAAAAAAAAATTGCTGGTTTGTTTATAAGTGGAAGTAAATATAGTTTGATTTTTGTTGTTTTTTATGATTACTCAAAATATGAGTAAGGATGGTTCTTATCATAATTAATTAATTAATTATTATTATTATTATTATTATTATTATTATTATTATTATTATTATTATTATTATTATTATTATTATTACTACTACTTTCATCTTTATCAAGTGTTATTGTCGCTTTCACAAATCACCATTATTAATTACTTTTGGTGTTTCTATAATGTGTGGGCAAATATTTTAATAACTTCAACTTTACAACTCGTGCATTAAAACCCCTTAACTGCCTCTCACTTTGTTGTCAGTGTTAGAACCTGATATCCTAGATCTTTTATGTAAGACCCTCTTATCCTAATTTTCAGATCCACACATATTTGGTTGATTCGATTCACTTGGCACCTTCAGGATATCTTCAAACCTTTGTTTTGGAATACTAATTACAGTGCTGGCCCTTATTTGAAGCATGTACAGAGTAATAGAGGGGTGAAGGTACCAGACAAGTAGTAAACATACCTTTGCTGATTCCATTGGAACCGTCCCATCACCATCAACACATACATATTTAGCCTGATAAAATGAAAAAAAAATTAGTATGTGCAACTGATCCTTAAAGTATGAAACCATGCATAGAATAGTATCTGATGCCAACATAATATCTGCACGAGATACAATAAATAAAAGCAAGTCCCCAAAAATATGTTTGAAGTGCTGGGCAAGAGGTAGAAATATAAAACAAAAGAAAAGGGATAGTGTGCATGAAAATCCAGATTATCTTTGGTTAACCGACAACATATACTAGCACAGATAATATCCAGGTGGAAGCAAACTAGCATCACAATGAGCTCATCACTCAATTAAAGAATAACCTTGGACAATGCTAGTTGTTGTAGATCAGTAATAGGTGTTTGCTTGCTCCCATAGCTGCAGTACAATAAAAAAGGATATTAGTAACGAAGACGATTCCAACATACCAACCAGCCAATAGAATCTTTGTTGCTTGTAATTGTCAAAACACAGACAGATGTACTCATGATCTACATGTTTGTGTACTATACATAGATGGTTGGTCTTGTTCTGTCTTTTTCAAACATTCTTGCCGGGCAATATTAATCAGACTTGAGAAATGGATGCAACAAGTCTAGCAATATTCTCAGAAGATGCAAAATGCATAAATATTTTCAAGAAATGGAAAGAAGCATTACCAGATACTATGAGGGGTCTCAAAATGAGTCCCGTATATATTGAAAAATTTAACTTGTGGGGGAACCTTGGCACATGAGAAGACCTTTTGTGTTTCATTAGCCCATTTCAAGATCTCTAGGTTGAGTGGCAGAGGAATGTCCACACCATCATAATTAACCTAGAAAAAGAATATATTTACTTAAGTTTAGTACTCTATATGAGCAGCATAAGAACATATCCAGCTAAAAGTGAAAGTCCAATGTCAGAAACAAAAATCAATTTTCACCCATAGATATGTCTACAACTGTAGTTTGGGAAAAGTATCAAACTCTTACTTAAGGTTCTTTCAAGCTTCACTTATCTATATTTGATATGAGAAGGTATCATAGCTCACCGTGTTACTTGAAAGGGCTTCCTTCAAAATCGATATACTTTCTTGTGGTGCATAAGACTCCAGCATAATATTTGAGTTGTCATCACTGACATGCTTTTCTCTCCATATTTCTAAAAGTGGAATGGTTTGCCAATCAAAATTTGGGCAAGCCATCAGTTCATATATTGATGGGCATTCAATTAGCTGAAACACAAGAACTTGTTAATAATGAACTCATTACAATTTTAAGGAAATAACTCAAGCATGGGTAAAGTGAAGACAAGAAAAAGGATATGCTGTTTGGATAATAATCTTCACTTATTGGTCAGCAATTACGACTAGTAAACTAACAAGTTAAAAGGCAATACAGGCAATGGTAGTAGTAGTAGGACTTAAAAAATTGAGCCCACGAGAAACAGCAAATGCATCTGTAAGAGTCGAGAACTAGTGCACTCGACCATCAGCAGCTCAGTGGAAAATTTTTTTTGTTCGGTACGCATTAAATATTATAAAAGAAGATAGGTTACAAATGCAAGAAAAAAGGGAAACTATAACATTACTGAGTAGTAAACTCCAACGTAGACAGCATAATGCTGAAGAAAAAAAAAATAGCAACTATCTACTACAAGATCTCTAAAGACAAACGGGGTGAGAACCGTGGGATGATCCAATATTATATATAATATATCACATCTTACCCAAGAAGTTCACTAGATCTGAGTCATTGTGCTGAATAGAACACCATTCCAAGATCAGATTTCTAATATGCCCACTGCCCACATAAGCAAGGAAAAGGGGAAGGAGAGTTCTCAAACACGCTCGAGAAGAAAAGGTCCAAGGTAAAACTGACCAGATCACCTCCCGAGCACTATCCGCACTCCCCAAAGACCAACAAGATAAAAAGTTCTTAAAAGAGGAAAGAAAGACCCAGACCACCCCTAATCGAGAAAGAAAGTGAGCCGTAATCTCAAAAGGAACAGGACATTGCAATAGCAAATGATCCACTGATTCTTCCACGTGGAGGCACAAAAAATAGCAGTTAGTCATCCTCCATCCTCTTTTTTTCAATCAAGTAAGAAACTTATTTAGATTCACAATCCAAATGAAGAAATGATACCTTTAATGGAATTTCAGGACTCCACACAGACCTATGAGGAAATAGGTGAGAGGGAAATAACTCGAAAGATTGTAGGAGTGATCTCACTAAAAATTAACCATTGTGGCTTCTAAACCAAATCCATGTGTCCCTAATTTGGGAACGAGGAGTTAAGGAGCCATGGCTTTGCAAAAGGCGAAGAAAATTTTTGATCTCCCAATCGTCCAAATCGCGCCTCAGTTTTGGACACTATACCACCTCGTTGTTGATGATTTCATAATATTATGACACAGAAGCATCCTTATCAAGGGCAAGAAGGAATATATTTCCAAAATTGTCCTTTATGCTCTCAGACTCACACCATAAATCCTTCCAAAAACAAACTTCTAACCCATTTTCCACCCTATAACTTATGAAAGGTGTCCACATCTTTGCCACCGCCATTATACCTTTTCACAACCTCACCTCATGTGAGCCTCTAACCCAGTGAAATATATTACTATGAGTTTCTTCAAATGCTTAAATATCTTGTGCATGGAAGAAACTACTATATGTACAGTGTTAGAAAAGGTTAAAGAAGCATTTTGAAGAGTATTTCTAGAAAGAAAAGTTGAAAGAAACATTTGTGATGAAAATAAAATTTCCAACTCAGAACTCAACATGATATACTTTCAGCCTCAGACATCTTCTTCAATAGCAAGCTTCTTCATTCCATGCTTAGAAGCTAGGACCAAAGTGGCAGGATCCAACGTGAATGCTTGGGGGTAGAAATGATGTTGGCAGGAAATACATTGTCAGCATGGGTGTGTGGACAAATATGTGTCTCTGTAAGTGCCTTTAGATTTAGTACATTCCTAATAAATAATATTTAATGTATAATTAGACAAAGGATCTTCACTTGCCTAGAATCAAGCTTTGATTGTGGTCTAGCCCTCAACCCACAAAAAATCAAGTTCTTGACTAAGAGCATTCCAACATTGAAATTTTTGTGCAAAAGAAGAAGATGAAGATACCGGTGGTATTTCGCCGGCCACCAGAAACCTCTCGCCGTCCAATGGAGAAGAATAGGGGCACTATGAACCTATGAAGAAGATGATCTATGAAGGGTTTAGGTAGAACGAAGGTTTAAATCATAGTTCGAAAACTCAGTGAGTCACCTGAGTAACTCATCCAAGTTGCTTGACTCGGCTGAGTTTCGAGCCGAGTCGCCTTAAAACTCAAAGGAAACACTATTCGGCAAGTTACTCAGGTGGCTCAGTCAAGTTTTTTGACACGCCAAATTAGGTCAAGTCACGGAATGGTATTTTTATCATTTTCATTTTTGTAAACCTAAACTCGAATGTCACATTGTGTTTAAATCATATTTTTTAGGGGTTGCAAAGCCAACATGTTATGGGTTTTGTTAAACCTGGTTTTTAGGTTTGATTTTTTTTAATCTAAGTTTTTCAAGTTATTTGTGGTTCAATCTTGGATAAAACCAAGAAAGTGGTAATTGCTAAATTGGTACATATATATATCAATCTACTAATAAAAGTACAAGGAGTATACTAAACTTTATTTAGACATAAATACCCTTTAATTAAAAATACTAACTTGTTAACCTATGGTATTAATAGAAGTTTAGTTTGTTTATAATTCAAATGTTGAAGTCGATTACAATTATAAGTGATTATTCGAGTCTTCACCCAAATTAGAGTTCTACTTAATACCTACCTCCTACACATTAGAAGGAAACAGGAGTAAGGACTTTGGTATTAGTTATTCTCCGAAAAGTTTTTTGTTAGCCATCTTTACCCTTCTTATATCTTATTGTTTATGAATAGGAATTAATGTTACTGTTTTAGTGAATGTCTATTAATGTAATTTTCCTTTCTAATTAGATTTATCTTAATAGAATCCTAATTAAAACTAACCATTACGATGTTTCTCTCTCAGTCCCTCTTATCCCTTACGGTGTCCCTAAATTCTTCCATCTTCAAGATTCAGTTGTTCTATTGCACTTGTGTTAAGGATTCAGTCAACTTATCTTTTTGGATCTCTCCCCTACGCTCTCCTCAATTTCTTCTCCTGTTGATCATTTATAGTCATGGTTTAAAATATCGATACATCTCAACCGATACGGGCCGATACGTATCCTATTTGGAACTAGCCGAAACACTGGTACGCGTGAAAAAAAATCTCTCGTATTAAGCGTAGCGGGCCGATACGGGACCAATACAAGTCCAATATGCCCGATACAGGGAATTTTCCAGTTAATTTTTTTCCTTCCGTTTACACTAGGATCCACACAACAGGCTCAATACGCACTAACTTATTTACATAAAATATTATTTAAGTAAATTTTTTAATTAATTTTACTTTTATTTACTTAAGATATTAATATGTAAATAAGGTTATCCCCTCATTTGAATTCAAACAAAATTATCCTAAATCCAAATTCCTGAAGAATAAAAGTCAACTTTCCAGTTCAAGAATAAAATCCTCTTTTTAGCACCTTTCAGAGATTTGGTCAAATTTTCAACTTTTAAATGATACGGTATTTCTCAAATATTAAAATTTTATAAAATTTATTATATCAAAACCCCAAAAGTCAGCAAAAAGAGTTTAGTCTTAAAAATACTTTCATCTATATGGTTAAAAAACAAAGTAACAATGTAATAGTTCAGCATAAAAAGGCTTACATTAAACTTAAAATTTATGGTTGTAATTCAATACATTCTTATTTAACTCATTGAATATAAGGTTTTAACATCTAAATTATTTTTCTTGTAATTAGTTAAGTGACTATGCTTGTATTTTCAAACCATTTTATCAACATGCACGCCTTTTTTAACTTGTAAGATTCTCAACTCTCATATGTATGTTTATAAACATAGTTAGAAGTCTTTATTTAATTTGTTTTTAGCTTATCTTTGCATTGAAATTTGAAAGAAATTTTATACAAGGTGTCCAAGTTTTTCCTGGAGTATCCAAGAGTTTCTTAGTGCATCCTTATTTTTTCCGCCGTATCCATCCGATATACCCGATATGTTGATACGTATCTTATTTCGGAGTTACCGATACGGCACCCGATACTGATATTTTGAACCATGTTTATAGTATCCACTTCCTACAGCAGGTTTTCTCCTCAAAGTCTTCTCTTCTGGTCATCTCCTATTGCAAGCATGTTAAGGATTTGTTTGGTTCTTTATCTCCTTCATTATTTTGCATTGCACATTCATAGAAGGTATGTTCTTTTCTTTATGACAATGAAATTTTAATTGTTTAGAGTTTATATTGCAGAACCAAAAAATATTTGTTCAAACCACACAATGCTTGTTCATTGAAGTAGTTATTGTTCGACCAGGAGAAAAAATGGGTGAAGCCTTTTATCTTACTATGTTCGGAACATGAAATCAATTGCTAATGGAGAGAAGAATCACAAAAAAAAAAAAAAATTTGAAACAATAATTAGGTACTTCAGGTTTAGGGTTTTGACAAGGGGGACCAGAAGATAAAGGCAGATGGAAAAAGACCAACAGAAATTGTTGTCGTCCTGTTGGAGGAGTGGGATGTGTTGGTTTTTTTGTATTTTTTGTTTTGTTTTCCTGTTGTTGTGTGTTAGAAAGCCAAACACACACTAACTTGGTTGGGAATTGTTGATCAAAAGACTCAATGAGAGAGAGAGAGAGAAAAAAAAGAGAGAAAACTTAAAGGAACCTTATCCGCGGGGGGCGGAGAGTTTGGTTACACCGCTAAGGTCGCTGTGACGAAATTTTTCAAGAGACTCCACGTGGCAATGCTCTACTGGTCAACTTGACTAGTAGAAGGAATGAAGGAAGCGGGTGTGTCCAAAGTTTGATGGGGAGAGGCCTTCCACCCTGTCAAGACACTCCAAAGCTCTAGTCAGTAAGGATAAAGTCAAATTGAGAGAGAAAGAGTTAGGGAGTTCTTGAGGTAGGGCCTTTGCTCTTAACATGCAACCGCCGATTGGTTGGCATATGGTAGTCGACAGTGTTACCTAGGCACCTCAGTTTTCCTAAATTTTGTCGTGCCGACACCTGGACACGCCACGACACTCCATGGCACGGCACGACACGGCACTTCACTTCTCGATACATGTCTATACTGTGTCATTGTGACGTCAACATTATGGTTAGGCACATATTGCTTCATGTATGTTGTGAGCACGGGTTTTGGAACCCTACCTCACGGCATGTTTATGTATAGAATCGCCACCTATTCATTCAGAAGAGATAAGTCTCCGGGATATGGATAAGGTCTTGGTCTGCAGTAGAGGTCTAGGTAAGAGATTTGGTTAAGTCTGGAGAAAGGGTTAGGCACCCCGAGACTTCCATTTCTCAATGGTTCCCTACTTACTACCGCCATTACAGATTACTGCTGCAATGGTATTATTGGTCTGGGGTGGCAGGTGGGTTAATCCAAGGGTCAGAGACCCATTAGGGTTGGTTAAAGGACTCCCCATAATGTCTTGGGCCTCTGGTGGGCCCTGGAACAGGTCTTAAATGGGCCTAGTGTAGGCCCAAAGTCACTGTAAATAGGATACTGAAATGGCGGTAGATGGACTACCGCCATTCTGGACAAAGTATGGTTTAGGCCATATTAACTAGGGTTAAACACTAGAAGTGAGCCTGAAAGGACCAGGCTAGGTAGAGGAACATCAGAGGGACCCAACCATGGCCCTGGAATGGACCAGGGCCCACAAAATGAATGTAACAGTGGCTGGAAACAGGTAGGCCAGTAATGGCGGTAATTATTCTACCGCCATTCCTGGTTTTGCCCAAAAATGAATTTTTCCCTAACGGTTGCACCAAAGCATTCCAAGGGATCCCTCATGGCTTGAGGAACCCCTAGAAGCCTAAGGGAGGTCTGTGATGGCTAGTGGGTCTTGTACCCTTGCTTAAAACCTCAAACGGGGTTCCCCTTGCCTATGAGGAAGGTAGGGGAAGACCCTCATTCCAGGGGTCCCTTACAATGCTAGAACAGAAAAGAACAAGAGGGGTAGGGGTGCTACCCTGTGGCTGGTTGCTCTTGACGTGGAGAGGGACAGTACATAAGCAGGGGGCTGGTGCACGGTGGTGAACACTGGAGGCAGGCCTGGGGTGGCTAGGTGCTGCTCCTAGGGAATCTGAGGATCACACAAGGTGGGGGACAGAGGTTGGACTTAGCTGGGATTGGGTTGGCCGAACTCTAATAGAGTTTCACCTTGGAGGTTTTGGAATTGTTTGAACCAAGGAGATGGTGGGATATTTATAAGGTTGGAGAGACCCTGGGGCAGTTTGGGAATAATCTCAAGCGTGCTAGACACAGGTGAGGTGGTGTTGGAGAGGCCAAAGGGGTGCAACTGCGATTTTCAACAGAATTGGGTAATGGCAGTAATAACATTACCGTCATTCAGGATCTAGTCCAAAATCTGAATGGCGGTAATGTTATTACCGTCATTCTGAGATTTTTGCCAAAAGGAGCCCAACCTGTTTGCACTTGGCCTGATTCACTGTAGCAGACACTGTTTATGGTAATGGCGGTAAAGATATTACCACCATTACTGGATTTTTTGAAATTGGGCCAGTATGCCCCACTGCAATGGCTCCTAAGGGTTGTGGGCCCCTGTTTGGGCCCACAAAAGGTTCTGGGCCTCAGATTCTGAGGTTTTTGGACCCTTGGGCTAAGCTAGGGTTTACCTATGGTTAAGCCTAGGGTATGACCAGGGTTTTACCTTGGATTAGGGAATGTTCTAGGGTTAGGCCTAGGGTTTGCCCAGGGTTTAGGGCCTGACTGGGACTCAACTGGGGATAACCATAGTTAAGAGATATTAGTCGTGGTTAAGGTAGGGTGTAAAAATTGGGTGCTTACATATGTCATACCATTTTAAAAATACAATATATAGGATTGTGATGAACTTTTTTGTCAAGTTGTGTAGCTTTTTCAGAATCAAAGAAGAAAAACTTATTAGGAGAGCAACGATGATCAGTAGGGACGTCTCTCTCTCTTGTTGCTCCTTTCTATTCTCTATACATGTATTTTTTTAAAACTATGGTATATACTTTTATAAAATAGAGACAGGTGGTCCCTCGTCTCTATTCTATATATAAATATATAATAATTTAAAAAATCTAATTGTTCGTGCCGCCGTATTGGGATTTTCATAGTTTGTCGTGCCGAACACCTCTAGACACCTAGACACTTGGCACCCGTACCACGTGCCTAAGTACACTGGTAGTCAGGTGTCGAAGGTCTTTCCAGTTGGGAACATTGTACAAGTGATGACTAGGGCAGAAGTCGTACATGACCTGCTCGGGAGCACTATGCAAGTATACAAATGAAAGCATTGTGCATGTGTACAATATACAGGTGAAAGCTTGGGTGGGTGTCCATCCAGAAATGCATTCGTCCAGGAGTACTCGAGCAGGTCGGGTCGAAACATGTTACTCTTAGGACGGGTACGGGCTTGTTAGGACGGGTCGAGTACTCTCAGGACGAGTACGGGCTTGGCAGAACGGGTCGAGTACTCTCAAGATGAGTACGAGCTCGGCAGGACGGGTCAAGTACTCATAGGATGAGTATAGGCTTGGCAAGATGGATCAAGTACAAGTACATAGCTTGAAAGTAGAGCTCGGGAGGACTTTCAGGATGGGTCGAGTACTCTCAGGATGAGTACAGGCTTGGCAGGACGGGTTGAGTATTCTCAGGACAAGGGGTTGGCAGGATGGGTCAAGTACTCTTAGGATGAGTACGGGCTTGGCAGGATGGGTCGAGTACTCTCAAGACGAGTACGGGCTTGACAGGATGTAGCTCGAAAGTACTTGGCAGAACAAATCGAGTACTCTCGGGACGAGTACGAGCTTGGCAGGACGTAGCTCAGAAGTACAGAACTCGGGAAGACATAACTTTAGAGTACATGCTCATTTAATACATGCTCAGGCGGTTGAGTGGCATCGACATATCATCAGATAGATAAACATGAAAGTATTTGGGAGCAGGAATACCTATCTAGGAGATTATAAGGTGGACATGGTCGATCCGAGAGAGCATTAGATGGTCGTGATCGATCGTGAGGCCATAAAGAGCATCAGATGATGTGGAGATAATCAGGTGGGTGGTTATCGTCATTTGTACAACCCTTCGGGGTTGGGGTTCGGCCCAAGCCCCCAGACCTTCTTCCTCTTCATTTTTGGGTTTCCCTTTCTCTCTCCCTTGCATTCACGCATCATCATCCTCTCTCTAGTGATTCTTTCTTATTTATAGGCAACTCAAGTCATCATGACTTATGTGGTCATGATGTCACCTGGGAGATAACACTCATTAACTCTGAACTTTAGGCACGATACTTGCCAGCTCATAAGAGCGAGCCAACTTAGGTCAATTGCTTTGAAAAGATGGGGGTTTCTGTAACGACCCAAAATTTTAATATAATAAAATTATGGAATTATAGGTCCTTAACGGAGATTAATTAGTTAAGCGTTTGCTAAATTGGTAGAAAGTGGGTTTTGTTCGGGACTAAGTGTATCAATAAAGCTTTAGTGTTTTTCCTCGAAAATCAAACCTAGCATGTTGGTCGGCTGTCGAAACAATAATCCATCATGCCTGTTCCGTCATGCATTGATTCGCGTCACAACGCGATCAGTGTCCAAAACCCTAGGAAATACACTGAATCGGACATTTTGACGATCTTCCGTATTTTCAGCCTGTCGAAATAGAAATCTGCGAAACTCGTACCACAACGTGTCGATAGACACTGTGGACGTCTATCATTTCGGTAGTTCATCATCTCATATTTAGAAACGGCAGCATGTTTTATGTCCAAAACCAGGAAATTTGTGAGTTTTGCAATTTTCTTCCGGACTTACTTTTTACTGTCAAAATTCATCATTTTTCCCTAAAATTGTACAGTAGGTGTCGGACTACCCCCCTAGTTCGAGATCACCTACTGTTTTGGTTCCGTCGTGTATCGATTCGCGAGACCGCGAAGACCTTGTACGTAAGAAAATCAAGAAAGCAGGAAACTTGCAAATTTCTAAAGTTCCGTTGGGACCCGATATTTCGCAAGGATTCTAATAGAAATCTGTGCAGCTGGTACCACAGCATGCTGGTCGACCGTGAGGACAGCCATCTATCGTTTCGGCAGTTAATCATCTCAAATGAAGAAACGGCACCGTGTTTTGTGTCGAAAACCAGGAAATTAGTGGGTTTACAGTTTTCTTCCAGAATTGCTTTTTATCGTAAAAACTCAGTATTTTTTCCCGAAATTTTACAGTAGGTGTCGGACTGCCCCAAGTTCGGTCACCTAAAGTTTCGTCAAAATTAGAGGTCATATGATAGGACTACGGAGGCCATATACACGAGAAAAGGCGGAAAAATAGTCAACCGGTCAAACCGTTGACTCGGTCAATGGGTCACATCAAGGTGGTCATGTGCAAGGCACATGACCTTGGACTATAAATAAGAGGCCAGCCCCCTCATTCGGCCATTTTGCTCACGGTGGTGTTTGGCCAACCAAACACCCCACTTTCTAGAGAGTCTAGAGAGAGAAAGAGAAGAGAGAAAGAAGAAAGAGAAAGAAAATGGAGGTCCATCTTGGCAGTGTTCCACGCTCCCAATGCGTTTGCAGCGTCCGAATTCTTCCTCGGTTCCTCCGTTGTCATGTAGAGAGAAAGGAAAAAAGTTAGAGAGAGAAAGTGAGAGTTAGAGTGAGAGACGCTCTACCAAGAGGTTGATCGTTATTCTGAACACATTCATAGCGTTCTTTTCCCCTAGAATCTTTAAGTGCGTGAAAGAGGTAAAATCCCTTTTCCCTCTTTCCTATTTTTCCTTTAGATATGTTTTTCTTGTTGTGGATGATGTTCTTGCTTTATGGCGTGGATAAAAAAGGGTCCAAGAAGATACTAAGTCATGGAATCTACGACCCATCTCTTGAAATCTCCCAGAATAACCAAGCATAAAAACAATTCACAATTTCGCGTACAGATTCGGGAGTGGGTGGTATAATACCCATAGATCCTCTTTGGCGAGGTACGTTGTAACGACCCAGAATTTTAATATAATAAAATTATGTATTTATGGGTCCATAATGGAGGTTAAGTAGTTAATTATGTGTTAAATTAATAAAAAGTGGGTTTTGTTCGGGATTGGATTGTACTGGGTTTTGTTCAAGATTGGATTGTACTGATAAAACTTCAGTGTTTTTCCTCGAAAATCATGCACAATGTGCTGGTCGACTATCTGGACGATCACCTATCGTTCCAGTTCCATCGCGTATCGATTCGCGAGACCGCGAGAGTCTTAAATGTAAGAAAATCAAGAAAACCAGGAAATTCCAGATTTTTCCGGAATTTAGTAGGACTCCATAATTGTTGGGGATTCTAATAGAAATCCGTTCGGCTGGTACCACAGCGTGCCGGTCGGTCGTGAGGACGATCGTCTGTCGTTTCAGCAGTTAATTGTCTCATATGAAGAAACGACAGCGTGTTTTGTGTCCAAAATCAGAAAATTAATGAGTTTTGTAATTTTCTTCCGGACTAAAGTGCAGCTGTCAAAAACTCAGTATTTCTTTCCGAAAATTTTACAGCGGGTGTCGGACTATCCCAAGTTCGGTCACCTAAAGTTTCGTCAAAATCGGATGTCATTAAGTAGGACTACGGAGGCCGTATATACACGAGGGAAGGCGGAAAAATAGTCCAACGGTCAAACCGTTGACTTAGTCAATGGGACCATTTATTATGGTCATGTGCATAACACATGACCTTATCTATATAATGGAGGCCAGCCTTCCCCATTTCTCACGTTCTGTAAACGGGGGAGGTTCTGCCACATAATATTTTAGAGAGAGAAAGTGAGAAAGGAAGAGAAAGAGGAGAGAGGAAGAGAGAGAAAGGGAAAGGGAGGTCCCCTTGGGGTTTTTCGACGTTCCCGACGCGCTGGTGACGTCAGTTTCTTTTCCCGACGTCTCGATTTCCATGTAGAGAGAAAAAGGTAGAGAGAGAAAGTAGAGAGAGAAAGTTGCATGCACTCTACCCCGGGGTTGATCGTCGTAGGGAACACGTTAGCGACATCCCTTTTTGCCTGCGAGACCTCGAAACGCATGAAGCAGGTAAAACCCCTCTTTTCTTCTCTTTTTCCCCTTATTTTGCTATATTTTTTTATCTGAAGTATGTCTTTTGGCGTGAATGAAAATGGGTCAGAGACCCCTATGTGATATGATTTTATGCGGTCCATCGGGGAGCCTAGATCGGGTTCCGGGTAAATTGTATCGCCACTCTAGGGTGACGAAAAGTTATTTTGCAGGTCGTATAAGGCTATGGAGACATCCATTAGCCTGGAAACGTTCCCTAACGGGACGGTGTGTTACCGAATTTGGTTCACAGGCGCAAGGCCCAAGTTATTTCAGTTAATCAAGCGAGGCTTGGATTAACTGAGGTTAACCTGTGGTTAGAAAATCTAACCAGGGTTAAGTATAGTCCGTGGTTCCTCTTTGACTAGGTCAGGAGAGAGTGTCCAGTAAGGCTCGGGGTTCCTCCATGACTGATAGTCGGGAGATGTCGGTCTGTTTGTCTAGTTAGTCCGTGGTGCCTCTTGGACTAGGTCAGGAGTGGCAGTGTCCTGCATGGCCTGTGGTTCCTCTGTGACTAATAGTCGGGAGATGTCGGAGTCTTAGGCAGTCTAAAGTGGCTGAACATCAGATAGTGTATAGTCCGGGGTTTCTCTCTGGGTGGGTCAGAAGATGTCGGCACCGTGTCTATCAGGATCCCTTCTTGGTGGACGTCAGGAGATGTCGGCATTGATATAGATGTCGGGGTTCCTCCATAGATTAGCCAATAGTTGACGGTAGGCAGGTTGGTCGAGGTTCCTTCTTGACTGACACCCAGGACGATGGCGACGAATACATGGTAGATGTGGCCAGTCAATTGAATAGAAAAATATGTCCTTATTGGGCGAATGCCCATGTTGTGTATGTCAACTTCGGATACGAAGTAGTCTGAGTCGGTATACTTAGGGTTGGTGTATTTGTTTGAGTTGGTGTACTCATGGTTCGGTATGGAATCGTCGGATTCCAGGTAAGTTGGGTTGGTATACCCAAGGTTTGGTCGTGTTCAGATGAAAGTCAGAACAGTGTGTGTGAGTTTAAGCAACTCCAGGTATAGTTATGATTTAGAGACTATAAGATAAATTTTGTGGGCTGTGGCCAGTTAATAGTCTCAGGACTCGAAATGAAACATGATTGATGATTGAAATGATAACTTGAAAAAATGAATACATTCATAACTGAACCCCATAATTAGAAAGTAAAGGTGACGTAACCCTAAGTGACCTTAGGTCACAGTTTATTATATACTATTTAATTTTATTGTAACTGTTTATTATATCATTATTGATGCGTGTTTTATGTGGAAAATAGTTTAGAAGGATTGTGGTTTTATGGGGTTTCATAGCTCACTGAATTTTTATGTCAGCAGATCTCAGAGCTGCTGACCAGCAAGTGAAAAGTCCAACTAGACATTTTGGAAGCTTGTACAAACTGTACCCGGCGTAATAGAGGTGCCTACTGTTGTAAAGCAGATTTGATGTAAATAATACAGGTATATGGTTTGTATGATGGCTATTGTGATGATAGGTGTTATTTATTTTTTGGAAGCATCTGATAAATGTTTAAATTTCCCGAATTTTCGCGGGTAAAGTCTTCCGCTTGCGTGATTTGACGAACGGACACCCGTCTCGGAACTTGATTCCTTAGGCGCGGGTTCGGGCCATCACATACGTGACTGATCATAGGGAGTAGGTGGAATAATGTCCATAGATCCTCTTTAGCGAGATACGTGACCAATCAATAGATCCTCTTTGGCTAGGTCTAGAATGATGGTATGATGTAGCCCACCGTAACACATAATCGGGAGTGGGTGGATTTGATATCCATAGATCCTCTTCGGCTAGGTTTGAAGTGGTGGTGTTAAGTGAGTCATTTGTGACTGATAGTCGGGAGTGGGTAGATTTGATATCCATAGATCCTCTTTGGCTAGGTATGGAGTGATGGTATAATGTCCTCCATGACTGATAGTCAGGAGTGGATGGATTTGATATCCATAGATCCTTTGGTTAGGTCTGAAGTGGTGGTGTTAAGTGAGTCATCTGTGACTGATAACCGGAAGTGGGAGGATTTGATATCCATAGATCCTCTTTGGCTAGGTATGGAGTGATGGTATAATGTAGTCCTCCGTGACTGATAATCAGAGTGGGTGGATTTGATATTAGTGTTAAGTGAGTCCTCTGTGACTGATAGTGGGGAGTGGGTGGATTTGATATCCATAGATCCTCTTTGACTAGGTCTGGAGTGGTGGTGTTATGTTCGTTTTCAATGACTAATAGTCGGGAGTGAGTGAAATTGATATCCATAGATCATCTTTAGCTAGGTCTGGAGTGGTGGTGTTATGTTAGTTCTCCGTAACTAATAGTCAGGAGTAAGTAGAATTGATATTTATAGATCCTCTTTAGCTAGGTCTGGAGTGATGATATGATGTAGTCCTACGTGACTGATAGTCAGGAGTGGGTGAATTTGATATCCATAGATCCTCTTTGGCTAGGTCAGGAGTGGTGGTGTTATGTGAGTCCTCCGTGACTGATAGTCGAGAGTAGATGGTTAAGTGATGCCTCTGATAGAAATATCGTGAGAACGAGTTCCCCGCCATGGCTGAGATCAGATGATTGGTGTTGATTCTACGGGTGAATGTCAGATGTATATTGAGTCTAAAGACTCAAGGTATGGTTTGAATGAGTGTGGACCAGGTTGGTTAATACGTGAGTCTACGGACTCAGTTGTAAAGGTTATACACGGGCTAAAGCCCAGTCGATCGAGTTTATGGACTCGAGAATAAAGTAAGCGGTTATCTAGATCGATAACCTGATATCGTGGACAATGATTGGATGAACTTGAAAAATTAGAGGTTAGGAACCTAAGTTAGGGTGAAATAGCCTTGAGTGACCTCAGGTCACGGATTAAGATATTATATATTATTATAATATGAGAATTTTACTGGAATACTATATCGTTATTGATAATTGCTACTAGGTGGAAAATAGCTTAGATGGAATACGGATTTTGTTGGGCTCTATAGCTCATTCCTCTCATTTTATGTCTTCAGATTCTGAAGCAGTTACTGATTAGTAAGGAGCTACGCTTGATAGAGTTTGGAAAGTGTACTAACGCAATTGTAGCGTCAAAAGTAAAAGCTAATATAGTTAATATGGTAATATATTTGCTTATGATGGGTTATTGTGATGACCAGTTGTTATTGCTTATGTAAGCTCATTTTTGTATTTTTGCGGGTAAAGTCTTCCGTATGCGTGGTTATAACGAACGGGCACGCGTCTCGGAATATTATTTTTTAGGAGCGGGTTTAGGGCGTCACAGTTGGTATCAGAGCTAAAAGCAATAACCATCATAACAAATCGTATCAATACACTGTTGGTTTTGAATCAAACGACGATTTGAAACCTTATGCATACGATAGGAGTGAATGCTAAAGAGATAGATCATCTCCAAGAGAGTGTAAGAAATAATCTAATCAGACTCGAAGAGGATGAAGGAAAGATGGGAGATATATTTTGGATGATCTTTTGATAAAATAGATTATTGATGTCCCTATTGTGCGATAGTAAAACGTTGTTGTTTTCATAATAGGGAGAATGATGCCACCCCAACGAGCACCTGAGGGTACGTTAGCAGGAGCCTATGAAGCTATTGCTGCCTTGGCCAATCTAAGACAACAGTAACAAACTCAAAGCATGAATGTTAATGGTAACCGTATGCCCATCACTACCATTCCAGAGCATGGGTATGTGACCCGTTTGGAGAAGTTCAAGAGACCGAGACCATCAGCTTTTACGGGTACTACTGATCCGTTAAAGGCAGAAAACTGGATCAGAGGCTTAGAGAAGATATTTCGGGCTATGTCTTGCCTGGAGGATGCCAAGACGGAGCTCGCCATTTTCATGCTCGAAGGAGAGGCAGAGCATTGGTGGACTACAGTGGAGAGAACAGTCCCAGAGAGTTAAAACCCGTGAGTTGGCAGCTCAAAGGTTTACATCAATTTCTGAACTTCTCGATAGAGCACTAAGGGTAGAGAGAGTACATGAAGAAATGGCAACAGCAAGCATTGGCAAGGGAAAACGCCGATAGAGAAGTTGGGGGAAAAGAGCGAAGCAAGAGATACTGACAACAAGAGGAAGTTTGGGGATTTCAATAAAAGTAATACTTCAGAGCAAGTTAAGCAGCAGAGTTGTGAGCGTTGTTGTCGGTCCCATCGGACTGAAGACTGTATGTAACGACCTGGAATTTTAATATAATAAAATTATACGTTTATGGGTGTCCTTAATTAAGGTTAATTAGTTAAGTGTTTGTTAAATTAGTGAAAAGTGGGTTTTGTTCAGGATTAGATTATACTGATAAAACTTCAGTGTTTTTTCTCGAAAATCGTACACAATGTACGGGTCGACTATCGAGACAATCACCCTTCATTCCAGTTCCATCGAGTATCGATTCGCAAGACCACGGGGGTCTTGAATGTAAGAAAATCGAGAAAGCCAGGAAATTACAGATTTTCTGGAATTTAGTTGGGACTCAATAATTGTTGGAGATTCTAATAGAAATCCACGAAACTCATACCATTGTGTCGGTAGACCCTGTAGTCGATGTCTGTCGTTATGCACTCAAATGTAGATTCGGCAGCATGTTTTGTGCCGAAATCAAGAAATTAGCTAGTTTTGTAGTTTTCTTCCAGACTTACTTTTTAAGGTCAAAACGCAGTATAATTCCCCAAAGTTTCTACAGTGGGTGTCGGACTGTTTAAAGTTCGGTCACCTCAAGTTTTGTCAAAATCGAATGTCATGAAGTAGGACTAGGAGGCTGTATACGCGAGAAAAGGCGGAAAAATAGTGAAACGGTCAAACCGTTGACTTGGTCTACAGGACCATTTATGATGGTCATGTGCATGGCACATGACCTTGATCTATAAAATGGGGGCCAGCCCCCTCATTTCTCACAATTACAGTGGGGAGGTGTTGGAGCAAAATTTCTAGAGAAATTCTAGAGAGAGAAAGTGAAAGAGAGAAAAGAAGATAAAGAAAAGGAAGGTCCATCTTAGCGGTGTTCGACACTCCCGCCGCGTTGGTGGCGTCCAATTTCTTCCCCGGGGCCTCAGTTGTCGTGTAGAGAGAGAAAGTGGAAAAGTTAGAGAGAGAAAGTGAGTTAGAGTGAGAGATGCTCTACCTGAGGGTTGATCGTCCTTCTGAGCCCATCGTCAGCGTTCTTTTCTTCCCCAGGAGTCTCAAAGTGCGTGAAAGGGTAAAATCCATTTTCCCTCTTTCCTATTTTTCCTTTAAATATGTTTTTCTTGTTGTGAATGATGTTTTTGCTTTATAACGTGGAAGAAAAAGGGTCCAAGACCTATTGTAAGCGTAAAATGGGTAAAACCCCTTCCCTCTCCTCTTTTCCCTTTTATTTCACTATTTTTAGTACGTGGAATTTATGTGTGTGGTTTAGCATGAATGAAAAAAGAGTTATAGACCCCTATGTGATGTGTGGAAGGATTGGATATGCGTGGAAAATGAGTAGCTGAGTGTAGCCCTCGGTCTCGTGTGTCAAAACCACGGATTTAGGCTCACTGTGTACTGGGCGACCGATCGCCCAGCACTGGCAATTGATCGCCAGTGCCTAGACTTGTATTTTTGGGTGGTGATGGTGTGTGGACTTCATGTGGACCCTCGGGGAGCCTAGGTTGGGTCCTGGGTGAAAGTATGCCTCTTTTTTTCTTTTTTTTTAATTTTAGAAAAAACAGTTCTTGGGGGGCATACATCGAATCCCAAGATCTGACTAAGATTCTAATTGATTTTATTCAATGAAGGTAGGAATAACATTCACCTTTGCGACTTTGAAATTGTTAAGTCAAATTCACATTAGAATAGTACTCGCAAAACTTCACAAGTGTCAAGTCTCCTGTCGATTCACACGAACCTTCTTTTTCCTTTAAAGTTTTCTCTAATGGAAGCTAATGGCCCTTCCAAATTTCATGCTCTTTTATCTTTTCTTCTTTTCTTTGATCCAAGAACCTTTCTTGATCAAACAAGATCCAATCTTGATCTTCAAAGAACTTGTTCTTGATCATCAAGATCAAAAACCAAACAAAAAGGAAGAAGAGGAAGGGTGACCGTACACCCTCAAAGGGGGAGAGGGCTGGGCGTAAACTTGAGGAGAGAGAAGAAAAAAATTCTGGAGAATTATATTTATTATATTTTAAAGGGTTGGGTATCCAATCCTTTATATAAGTTCCCTCTTGGTTGCTTGAATTGTAATCCAATTATAATTCATTAACCTTATCCTAATCCAATTAGGATTCCTCAATAGTTTCCTTTATTGATTATTCTCCTAATCCAATTAGGATTAATCTTAAAAGAAACTAACCTTATCCATTAGTAACTAATCTTATCCTTATCCAATAAGGAATCTTGAATTAGTAACTAACTAATAGAATCCCTAATAATTAGGGAATCTTTAATTAGCAACTAACTAACTAACTAACCTTATCTAATAAGGATATTAGTTATTAGAAACTAATTAAAATAATAAAAATTATTATTCCTCCTTGAAGTGGGCGTCCCACCCTAGGTGGGTCCCACTCCACACGCCCAAAGGCTTTCCAGACCCCTATTGGTCACTTGAATTATTCTTTTATAATAATTCCCAATGGGTCCTACCCATTTGGTTTTTCACATCTAATGTGATTCCACCTTTTAGAGCTTCACTATACCATATAGTGATTACTTAGAGAAATTAATTAATTTAATTATAAATTAAATTAAATACTTTAAGAAGGTCCTTGTGTGTGGGATCTAAAGGGATCTCCTATTTCCGGTTGTGGGACCAAGTACTTCACCTTTTTGGTTGAAGCGTTGTTACTAGGAAACACCTTTCCTATACTCCATTAGGATTATAGAATTTTATCTATATCCTGGACTTCCACCAATCACAATTAATGTCCATTAACACAATGTGATTAACCTCCAGAAATTAGAGAATTGCTTGTAAGTACCATCTCACAATATATTTACAAATAAATCCTTCCACATTCCGATATCACTTGTAAGCTTCCGGGATTGGAACAATTCCACTGTCTTAGTCCCTAGCTTATAAATAGAACCCTTTCTCATGATTACTTTTTCAATGAACTGAACCTCCAAAACACTTTTGAAGAAACATTAGAAAAGAACTGACATACATATTTATATATACTTTTCCATATTAAAAATATCAACTTCGATAAAGACCATTTTACCGAAAAGCACCAGTACTGGATTTAATAGTTCAGTTCAACAAGTATCACCTTGATATCATTATCTCCAATTAAGGAGTTGTGGATTCTTTATTGAGTGTTTACACACTTCTCCAAACATTGTGTACATGACCCAACGTACCCGGAGTTAGTCCTGTGTATTGGACATTGCCGATTGGCACATCAAAGCCATATAGACAAATGTCTGAGAAGATGTTAACCTCTCAGGTCTAAGGACAATTTGTCAAATGGATAACCCTAATACAATCTGACAGTGTATTCCATAGGGTATCCACTAGTGATCCCATTCAGTATTATGTACTTGCTACATATACTCACATGTTAGTCAAGAGTCACCACTCTATGTGAATGAGATTCATCACACTATCTCATAGAACTACACATGTGCAAGCCATGATGAAGTACGGCGCCCAACCAGTACTCTAAAGGCTTCGAACAATATTAGGTTTACAAGGAACCGGAAAATCATATCTCCTCGCAACCTTTGCATGATTTTCCTACAATGTTACCTATGGAACTTTATTTCTTCATCATATGAGACAGTAATTAATATAAATACCCTTTATAGTTGGTTGTGTGAATATGATGCTTATCTAATCAACATAGAAAAGTCTTTTATTGGCTTTCGAGGGCATATATGTCCAACACTGGGTGGATTGGATCATCAACCTGGGGTGTCAAAAAATCTGTCTGAGTGTCATAAAAGGTGATGGAAAAATCCATTGGCCTGAAAATTTTCCCTAAAAGGACGTTATGTTACCGGATTTGGTCTACGGGCGCGGGGCCCAACTGTTTCAGTTAATCAAGCGAGGGTTGGGTTAACTGGGGTTACTCGGTGGTTAGAGAACCTAACCAAGGTTAAAGTATAGTCCTCAATGACTAATAGTCGGGAGTGGGCGGATTTGATATCTATAGATCCTCTTTGGCTAGGTATGGAGTAATGATATTATATTAGTCCTCCGTGACTGATAGTCGAGAATTGGTGGATTTGATATCCATAGATCCTTTTTGGCAAGGTCTGTAGTGGTGGTGTTAAGTGAGCCCTCTATGACTAATAGTCGGGAGTGGGTGGATTTCATATCCAAAGATCCTATTTGGCTAGGTCAGGAGTGGTGGTGTTAAGTGAGTCCTCTGTGACTGATAGACGGGAGTGGGTGGATTTGATATCCATAGATCTTCTTTGACTAGGTCTGGAGTAGTGGTGTTACGTTGGTTCTCCATGACTGATAGTCGGGAGTGGGTGGAATTGATATCCACAAATCCTCTTTGGCTAGGTCTGGAGTGGTGGTGTTATGTTAGTTCTCTATGACTGATAGTCGGGAGTGGGTGGAATTGATATCTATAGATTGTCTTTGACTAGGTATGGAGTGATGGTATGATGTAGTCCTCTATGACTGATAGTCGGGAGTGGGTGGATTTAATATCCAAAGATCCTCTTTGGTTAGGTCAGGAGTGCTGGTGTTAAGTGAGTCCTCTGTAACTGATAGTCGGGAGTGGGTGGATTTGATATCCATAGATCCTCTTTGGCTAGGTCTGGAGTGGTGGTGTTACGTTAGTTCTCCGTGACTGATAGTCGAGAGTGAGTGGAATTGATATCCATAGATCCTTTTTAGCTAGGTCTGGAATGGTGGTGTTCTGTTAGTTCTCTGTGACTGATAGTCGGGAGTGGGTGGAATTGATATCATAGATCCTCTTTGGCTAGGTCTAGAGTGATGGTATGATGTAGTCCTCTGTCTGACAGTCGGGAGTGGTTGGATTTGATATGCATAGATCCTCTTTGGCTAGGTCTAGAGTGGTGGTATTATGTTAGTCCTCCGTGACTGATAGGCGGGAGTGGGTGGATTTGATATCCATAGATCCTCTTTGGCTATGTCTGGAGTGGTGGTGTTACGTTAGTCCTCCGTGAGTAATAGTCGGGAGTAGGTGGATTTGATATCCATAGATCCTTTTTGGCTAAGTCTAGAGTTGTGGTATTATGTTAGTCCTCCGTGACTGATAGTCAAGAGTGGGTGAAATTGATATCTATAGATCCTCTTTGGCTAAGTCTGGAGTGGTGGTATTATGTTAGTCTTCCATGACTGATAGTCGGGAGTGGGTGGATTTGATATCCATAGATCCTCTTTGGTTAGGTCTGGAGTAGTGGTATTATATGAGTCCTTCGTGACTCATAGTCAGGATTGGATGGAATAATATCCATAAATCCTCTTTGACGAGGTACGTGATTGATCGTTGACAGTGGGTGAAATAATGTCTACAGATCCTCTTTAGCGAGGTACATGACTGATCGTCGGGAGTGGGTGGAGTGTTATCTATAGATCCTCTTTGGCTAGGTTTGAAGTTGTGGTGTTAAGTGAGTCATCTGTGACTGATAGTCAGGAGTGGGTGGATTTGATATCTATAGATCCTCTTTGGTTAGGTCTAGAGTGGTGGTATTATGTTAGTCATCCGTGACTGATAATCGGGAGTAAGGTATTAAACTTCAATTTCGGTATAAACTTAGTTCGCTAAGGAAGTTGACACGTTTCCAGGAAATTTAAGAAAGTCCAAAGAAGTTATGTAAAAATTAAGAAAGTCTAGGAAACTTTAAGGAAACATTGTAAATCTAAGATGAAACTTTAGAAATTCATATTTAAGCATAAATACACATCTAGAATTCATTATATTACTGATGCAAGCATGTAGTACTCAAATGTGACAATTATATTAAGTGACATGCGTTGTCTACTTGTCTGAGCCATAATTTTTTCTTGGTATTTCTCTGGATTGTCAATTTTTTTAAAGTATATTTCATCTTCTTTGTCAATTGAAGGGGTATGTATTCTCTTATTTTTCAATGATTATCCATGTTAATTGTTTTGGAAACCTAAAAACCTTATGAACGCACATTGAAGTCGATAAATAATTGAAATTCAATTTAATTTCTATACCTATTTCATTCTACAATTGATGAGCTCAATGTTTTTATAATGTTGAATCAATATGTGAAGATGAGGAGATGAGTAGTTAAATAATTTTGATTTTATGAAATACTATTAGGAATTTATTTATTTATTTTTAATATTACTAAAAAATCATTATGGGCATAATACACAAATAACAAGATTATTAGAATAATAAAATTATAATTTATAGTAAGGTTAATGCTAATCAAACTCAAATAATAAAATTATATTTTATAATAAGGTTAATGCTAGCACACTCTCTTTTTAAGTTAAATTATATTTATAATAAGATTAATGTTAGGTACACATGTCTTTCTTTATGAAGAAAGTAAGTTTAAAACGAGTGAAACTAGCATTACTCTTTTAAGTTAAAACCTGAAGTCCTTCAATTTACAGATATTTTCTATACACTTCGGTTAACTTCCACTGATGTTCTACATTTTCTCAACAATATTTTTCTGTTTCGGTCGAAGTTTACCAGGAAGTCTAGTATTTTTAAAATACTAGTGCATTTTACTTCAGATACCACGGAAGTCGACTCAATTCGGTCAACTTCAGCGGAATTGAGTCGATTTTTGATACCATGATCAAGAGTGGGTGGATTTGATATCCATAGATCCTCTTTGGCTAGGTCTGGAGTGGTGGTATTATGTTAGTCCTCTGTGACTGATAATCGGGAGTGGGTAGATTTGATATCCATAAATCCTCTTTGGCTAGGTCTGGAGTGGTGGTGTTATGTTAGTCCTCCGTGGCAGATGGTCGGGAGTGGGTGGATTTGATATCCATAGATCCTCTTTGGCTAGGTATGTGATGCCTCTAATAGAAATGTCGTGAGAACAAATTCCCCACCGTGGCTGAGATCAGATGATTGGTGTTGATTCTACGGGTGAATGTCGGATGTATATTGAGTCTAAAGACTCAAGGTATGGGATCAGATGATTGGTGTTGATTCTACGGGTGTGTGTCGGATGTATATTGAGTCTAAAAACTCAAGGTATGGTTTGAATGAGCGTGGGCCTAGTTGTTTAATACGTGAGTCTACGGACTGAGGTGTAAAGGTTGTACAAGGGCGAAGGGCCAGTCGATCGAGTTGGTGGACTCGAGAATAAAGTGAGTGGTTATCTAGATCGATAACCTCATGTCGTGGATAATGATTGGATGAACTTAAAAAATTAGAGGTCGGGAACCTCAGTTAGGGTGAAATAGCCCTAAGTGACTTCGGGTCATGGATTACGATATTATATATTATTATAATATGAGAATTGTACTAAAATACTATATCGTTATTGATGATTGTTACTAGGTGGAAAATAGCCTAAATGGATTGTGGATTTTGCTGGGCTCTATAGCTCACTCTTCTCATTTTATGTCTTCAGATTCTGAAGCGGTTACCGATTAGCAAGGAGCTACGCTTTATAGAGTTTGGAAAGTATATCAGCGCAATTGTGGCGTCAAAAGTAATGGCTACTATAGCTAGTGAGGTAATGCATTTGCTTATGATGGATTATTGTGATGACTAGTTGTTATTAATTATGTAAGCTCATAAGGAAAGTTAAAAATTCCCGCATTTTTACGGGTAAAGTCTTTCGCATGCATGGTTATGACGAACAGGCAAGCATCTCGGAACGGAACATTATTCCTTAGGCACGGGTTCGGGGCGTCACACTGTAAGGCCGGGGTTTACTATCAGTGTGGCAAGCCATGTCATATCAAGAGGCACTGCCCATTTCTTAAGCAAAATTCGAGCAGTTAAGGAAAGGGTTGTGTGTTTGTTATAACACAAGAAGTCCGGCTAATGAGGACATTATCAGAGATAGACTTTAGACGCTTTTGTGTTGCCATAATAAGCATTGCCATGATATATGTTTTTGTATGTTTTGTATTTCATCCATTGTCAATATGTATATAAAGACTCAAAAGCTTTTTGAATAGAATCGATATTTTGTAATGTGTTCGAGTGCATATAAGAATGGAATATTACTTGCCTACATAGAACTTTCGTACCCTTGTGGTGAAATTGGCGATATGAGGTACCATTTCCTATTGGAAGATACAAGTTGATCAAATTTCGAGGACGAAAATTTTTGTAAGGAGAGGAGATTGTAACAACCCAGAATTTTAATATAATAAAATTATGGGATTATAGGTCCTTACCGGAGATTAATTAGTTAAGCGTTTGTTAAATTAGTAGAAAATGGGTTTTGTTCGGGACTGAAATGTACCGATAAAACTTTAGTATTTTTTCTCGAAAATCGCACCTAGCGTGCTGGTGGGCTATCGAAACAATAATCCATCATGCCTGTTCCGTCACGCATCGATTCGCGTTGCCACAATGCAATAGGTGTCCAAAACCCCAGGAAATACGCTAAATCGGACATTTTGTTGGTCCTCCGTATTTTCAGCCTGTCGAAATAGAAATCCGCGAAACTCGTACCACTACGTGTCGGTAGACCCTGTGGACGACTGTCTTTCATTTCGGCAATTCATCATCTTATATGAAGAAACCGCAACATGCTTTGTGTCCAAAACGAGGAAATTGATGGGTTTTGCAATTTTCTTCTGAACTTACTTTTTACTGTCAAAACTCGTCATTTTTCCTTGAAATTTGTACAGTAGGTGTTGTACTGCCACTACTCGGTCACATGTTGTTTCGGCTCTGTCGCGTATCGATTAGCGAGACTGTGAGGATCTTGTATGTAAGAAAATTAGAAAATAGGAAATTTACAGATTTCTGAAGTTCTGTGGGGACTCGATATTTCACAAGGATTCTAATAGAAATCCGTGCAGCTGGTACCACAGCATACCAGTCGACCATGAGGACGACTATCTGTAGTTTTGGCAGTTAATCATCTCAAATGAAGAAACGGCAGTGTATTTTGTGTCCAACACCAGGAAATTAGTGGGTTTTACAGTTTTCTTCCAAAATTGTTTTTACTGTAAAAACTCAGTATTTTTCCCCAAAATTTTTACAGTAGGTGTCAGACTACCCCAAGTTCGGTCACCTAAAGTTTCGTCAAAATCGGAGGTCATATGGTGGGAGGCTGTATACGCAAGAAAAAGTGGAAAAATAGTCAACCGGTCAAACCATTGACTCGGTCAACGGGTCACATCAAGGTGGTCATGTGCAAGGCACATGACGTTTGCCTATAAATAAGAGGCCAGCCCTCCTCATCCGACCATTTTGCTCACGGTGGTGTTTGGCTAGCCAAACACCCCACTTTCTAGAGAGAAAGACAGGAGAGAGAAAGAAGTGAGCGAAAGAAAAGGGAGGTCCATCTTGGTAGTGTTCGACGCTCTCAACGCATTGGTGGCGTCCGATTTCTTCTTCGGCGCCTCGGTTATCGTGTAGAGAGAGAAAGGGAAAAATTTAGAGAGAAAATGTGAGTTAGAGTGAGAGACACTCTACCTAGGGGTTGATCGTTATTTTGAGCACATAGGCAGTGTTCTTTTCTTCCCCTGGAGTCTCAAAGTGCGTGAAAGTGGTAAAATCCATTTTCCCTTTTTCCTATTTTCCTTTTAAATACGTTTTTCTTGTAGTGGATGATGTTCTTACTTTATGGCGTCGATGAAAAAGGGTCTGAGACCCGTTGTTTGCGTAAAATGGGTAAAACCCCTTCTCTCTCCTCTTTTCCCTTTTATTTCACTATTTTTAGTATGTGGAATGTATGTGTGGTTTGCTGTGAATGGAAAAAGGGTCAAAGACCCCTTCTCTCCTCTTTTCCCTTTTATTTCACTATTTTTAGTATGTGGAATGTATGTGTGTGGTTTGACGTGAATGGAAAAAGGGTCAAAGACCCCTATGTGATGTGTGGAAGGATTGGATGTGCGTGGAAAATGAGAAGAGGGGTGTAGCCCTCGATCTCGGGTGTCAAAACCCCGGATTTAGGCTCACTGTGTAATGGGCGACCGATCGCCAGTGCCCAAGCTTGCCTATTTGGGCTATGATGAAGCTTGAACTTAATGTGAACCTTCAAGAGTCTCGATCGGGTTCCGGGTATGATGGATCGTCACTCTAGGATGACGAAAAGCTGATTTGAGTGTTATGTAAGGCGATGGACACCTCCATTGGCTTGGAAATGTTCCCTAACGGGACGGTATGTTACCGGATTTGGTCTACAGGCGCGAGGCCCAATTGTTTCAGTTAATCAAGCGAGGCTTTGATTAACTGGGGTTACTCGGTGTTTAGAAAACCTAACATAGGTTAAAGTATAGTCCTCTGTGACTGATAGTCGAGAGTGGGTGGATTATTATCCATAGATCCTCTTTGACTAGGTTAGGAGTGGTGATGTCGTATACTCCTCCGTGACTGATAGTCAGGAGTGGTGGTACAATATCCATAGATCTTTTTCGGCGAGGTACGTGACTAATCGTTGGGAGTGGTTGGAATGTCCATAGATCCTCTTTAGCGAGATATATGACTGATCGCGGGAGTAGGTGGAGTGATATAAATAGACCTTCTTTAGCTACGTCTGGAGTAGTGGTATTAAGTAGTCCTCCGTGACTGATAGTCGGGAGTGGGTGGTATAATATCCATAGATATTCTTTGGCGAGGTACGTGACTAATCGTCGGGAGTGGGTGGAATAATGTCCACAGATCCTCTTTAGCGAGGTACGTGACTGATCGTCGGGAGTGAGTGGAGTGTTATTCATAAACCATAGATCCTCTTTAGCTAGGTCTGGAGTGATGGTATGTAGTCTTCCATAACTAATACTCGGGAGTGATTGGATTTGATATTCATAGATCCTCTTTGGCTAGGTTTAGAGTGATGGTTTTAAGTGAGTCCTTTGTGACTAAAAGTCGGGAATGGGTGGATTTGATATCCATAGATCCTCTTTGGCTAGGTCTGGAGTGAAGGTATGATGTAGTCCTCTATGACTGATAGTCGGAAGTGGGTGGATTTGATAACCATAGATCCTATTTAACT
Source organism: Tetracentron sinense (assembly GCA_015143295.1). Classification (NCBI taxonomy): domain Eukaryota; kingdom Viridiplantae; phylum Streptophyta; class Magnoliopsida; order Trochodendrales; family Trochodendraceae; genus Tetracentron; species Tetracentron sinense. Next base: position 11,421,316 of record CM026553.1, on the reverse strand, counting down.
AGGTCTGGAGTGGTAGTGTTAAGTGAGTCCTCTGTGACTGATAGTCGGGAGTGTGTGGATTTAATATCCATAGATCCTCTTTGGGTAGGTCTGGAGTGATGGTGTTAAGTGAGTCTTCTGTGACTGAAAGTCGGGAGTGGGTGGATTTGATGTCCATAGATCATCTTTCGCTAGGTCTGGAGTGGTGGTGTTATGTTAGTTCTCCGTGACATCGGGAGTGGGTGGAATTGATATCCATAGATCCTCTTTGGCTAGGTCTGAAGTGGTGGTGTTATGTTAGTTCTCCGTGACTTCGAGAGTAGGTGGAATTGATATCCATAGATCCTCTTTGGCTAGGTCTGGAGTGGTGGTGTTATGCTAGTTTTCTGTGACTGATAGTCGGAAGTGGGTGGATTTGATATCCATAGATCCTCTTTAGCTAGGTCTGGAGTGATGGTATGATGTTATCCTCCATGACTGATTAGTTGGGAGTAGGTGGATTTGATATCCATAGATCCTCATTGGCTAGGTCTGGAGTGGTGGTATTAAGTGAGCCCTGTGTGATTGATAGTCGGGTGTGGGTGGATTTGATATCCAAAGATCCCCTTTGGCTAGGTCAAGAGTGGTGGTGTTAAGTGAGTCCTCTGTAACTGATAGTCGGGAGTTGGTGGATTTGACATCCATAGATCCTCTTTGGCTATGTCTGGAGTGATGGTGTTACATTAGTTCTCCGTGACTGATAGTCGGGAGTGGGTGGAATTGATATCCATAGATCCTCTTTGGCTAGGTCTGGAGTGGTGGTGTTATGTTAGTTCTCCGTAACTGATAGTCAGGAGTGGGTGGAATTAATATCTATAGATCCTCTTTAGCTAGGTCTAGAGTGATGGTATGATGTAGTCCTCCGTGACTGATAGTGAGGAGTAGGTGGATTTGATATCCATATATCCTCTTTGGCTAGGTCTGGAGTGGTGGTGTTATGTGAGCCCTCTGTGACTTATAGTCGAGAGTGGATGGTTGTGTGATGCCTCTGATGAAAATGTCGAGAGAACGAGTTCCCCACCGTGGCTGAGATCAGATGATTGGTGTTGATTCTGCGGGTGAATATCGGATGTAAATTGAGTCTAAAGACTCAAGGTATGGTTTGAATGGGTGTGGGCCCAGTTGGTTAATACATGAGTCTATGGACTCAGGTGTAAAGGTTGTACACGGGCAAAGGCCCAATCGATCGAGTTTGTGGACTCGAGAATAAAGTGTGAGTGGTTATCTAGATCGATAACCTAATGTCGTGGATAATGATTGGATGAACTTGAAAAATTAGAGGTCAGGAACCTCAGGGTGAAATAGCCCTGAGTTACCTTGGGTCACGAATTACGATATTATATATTATTAAAATATAAAAATTGTACTGGAATACCATATCATTATTTATGATTGTTAATAGGTGGAAAATAGCCTGGATGGATTGTGGATTTTGCTGGGCTCTATAGCTCACTCCTCTCATTTTATGTCTTTAGCTTCTTAAGCGGTTACCGATTAGCAAGGAACTAAACTTGATAGAGTTTAGAAAGTGTACCAACGCAATTGTGACATCAAAAGTAAAGGCTAATATAGCTAATAAGGTAATGTAGTTGCTTATGATGGGTTATTGTGATGACCAGTTATTGCTTATGTAAGCTCATAAGAAAAGTTAAAAACTCCCGCATTTTTGCAGGTAAAGTCTTCCGCATGCGTGGTTATGACGAACGGGCACGCGTCTCGGACCATTATTCCTTAGGCGCGGGTTCGGGGCATCATAGTTTTCCAATTTGCCCCTTACCTTTTACGAATTTTACCTATTACAGTATCCACGAATCCCATATGACACCCCTTAACTGTGGTTAAAATTCAACCACCTATCCTTGGTTTGGAGAAAAAAAAGAGCAATAGTTCGCTCCATTGGCAAGGAGCGAACTATTGCTCCTCGCTCTCACAAAGCCAACTCAAACTCCTATGAACTCTAGTTAACTTTTTTCAACTCCTCTGGTTATAAATTTTTTAATTTATTTTTCAAAATACTACGGGTAGATGGGTGAACCCTAGGGAAGCATGAATCCTAACCACAGTTAAATGGAGGTAAAAGAGGGAAATGTGGCATTAAAAGAGGACCTGAGACTCACCTCCTCGCGTCACCGACCAAGGAGGTGATTACTTTCTGGAAAAAAATACTAAGTCCGATTATAACCGTAGAGCATTTGGTTCCTGGACTTGGGGGAGTTCGGTTATGCTCTTGAGGTTGCCACAGATGATGATTTGTTGCTCAAAACCCTCTTTGCCGAAGTTAGCGAAGTCAATAAAGGCATTTGAGTATCTCAACTTACCGTTTAATTCACCATCAAAGGATTTGAAAATGCAATATCATACTGGTTCATCCCGATAAATGCATGCATCCACAAGCAACGGAAGCGTTTGGAGTATTGGCAAAAGCCCAACAACTATTGCCATGGACTCTACAACGTGTATAAGTCCATATATTGGCCGTAGTAAGCCTTTTTTTTTGGCTGAGGGTATCATTTAACCACGGCTAGTAGTGAGAACAATGGTTAGTGGTTAGCTTAATTGGGAGAGTGGAGCTCTTGTGAACAACGTGTTTTGATGAGAATTTTATTTTTATTTTGTAGTTTGATGATTTTGTTGTGATGTATGAATAAAAATGGGTTAGATGATTTTTTTTATATGGAGTTTGACGAGATACGTAATTTATTTAATTCATAATAAATTTATTAAGTTTTACCCAATTACTCAACAGGTAAAATTAGTAAACACTTGAGTTAGGCATTTTACCCAATTACCAGATAACCCGATAGATTATTAGAAAAACTTTTACCTTACTTAAGAGTCATGGATAAAGGAAAATTTTATCCTGTCCTAAAGGATCCAAGTAAATCAAGTACTAAATCATAAAAATAAGTAAGGGGACCCCAAATGGACTATAACAATATCTATTAGATTAAAATACCAATTGCTTCAAAGGCACAGGACCTTTGAAATTTGGTAAATACTTTAAATTCTTAATTAATTATTTTATTTTATAAACTAAAAAATAATTTTCTTAATAAAATTAAACAAATTTTACGTGCAAAGCACGAGCATTTTTACTAGTATATATTACATATGATCCCGAGTTGGACCGAGTCAAAAAATATTTCAAGTTTTCCTCAACCCAGCTAATTTACAATTCGAGCCGAGTTTTCGGGTTTTTGAACCATGGTTTAAATAGACCCATCTTTCTTTATGGTCATATGGTTTCCATAAGACGGTTCTTCAGTCGCAGCACGAATCTCTCTTATGAAATTGGTGTTCAGGCGCCAAATCACACCCCCCCCCCCCCCCCTCCTCACAATTCCATATACAGCGGTTCTTTTGGAAATTGATTTCACGAAAATCAATTTTTTACAAGCAAACCAAACAAGATTCTTGGGTATAAAATTGCTAGAATCATTTGTAACTAATTAAATTGATAAAAAAAATCTTATCCACATGCCACCAAAGTATTTGAGATAAGTCATTAATAATGATGATGAGTGTACATAAGGTAATTAACACCGTTTTGAAGTTCTTATCACATTGAGAGATCTAACGCCAATAGGGTATTTAGAGCAAGGTTTAAAAAACGGTTTCGGCCTTTACTCTTTTTTTTTCTTGTTTGCTTGAAAAAAATCTAATAAATAGAAAAAAAATAAATAAAACATATAATAAATTAGTAACAAGATGCTTTTAAAACCAATATAAAGCTCAAAATTTAGAAATAAGGAAATTAGATGGGCCGAGGGTTGAAACATACCCGAAATAAAGAACCTGCCTTGGATTCCTTCAAATCTATTAATTAAACTCAAATCAAGTTGTTAATCAACAAAAACCAAAAGGATTTTAAGAAAAAAAATGTACTAAGAATAGGTAGAGAAGAAGCAAAGATGAGGTTTTAGAATGAGTTTAGGGATTTCGGAACCCAATCCTACGACCGAAACTTTTACGTATCGGGCATAACGCCCGTTACGTAACGGTTTCGGGCGTTACGATTTTGTTTCAGGACAAACGGGTAAAGGTACGGTATCGGGTATCGGAGGCCACCAAAATCTTTACGTAATGAGCGTTACGTAACGGTTTCGGCGATTTTGTAAACCATGATTTAGAGACACATCCAACACTTGGTATTTTCGTAATCCCTTCGTGAGCATTTGGTGAAGCTCTTAATTAGGGGAAAAGTATGGAATTTGAGACTTAAGATAATTAATCGTGCTTTGTAGTAGTTAATTTGGTGTAATCATTTATTATTTTTTTATCTTTCCTTTAGTTTATAAGTTTTTTTCATTGTTTTCCTCACGTATTAAGTAGGGTTATACAAAAAAGGGAAGGTGTGTCTGTGTGAGACTTACAACTCTTATTTTGAGGTCCCAACACCTTGCCTCGCACCTTTGCCTTTGGAAACACTGACCCATAAAATTTTCCACCATCAAACGAACAGCTGACTGTATAGTTTTTTGTTTTTAAGATTAGCGTAGCACACTACCCTTGATCCTCTGACCCATAGGTTGTATTTCAACTACTTTACCGTCAAGGAAAGAGGGATACAAAATTGAAGGCCCCAGTTGCACCTATTAGCCATCCAAGCAAAATCCTAGAAACAGACCGTATCCTCCCTTCAATGAAATAATTCAAGCTCCTATTCATAGTCTCCTAAAGTGGTCATAGAAGCAACGAAAACCGAGATGTGCAAAGCAGAAAGTAAGAGGCTATTAAAGGGGATTATGAAACAGAACACATCTTAATGATGCAGCAAGATCAAGTATATGAACCTCTAGGATTAAACTCATAAGATTCTTTCAGTGCCTGTTCCCTGCAAGTTTGATGGAGAGACGTATCTTTTAAAGTAGCCTCCTTTTTCTAAATACGGAAAGTTTAAAAAGGGAAACAATTAGTCCAAACAACATGACAAGATGTAACAATACATACTTGTAAGTTGTAACCAGTCACCAGTGAGGCACCAAACTGCAAGGCTAGGCATCTTGTATCAGATTCAAAGAAGCATGAACTGGAATATCAACTGAAGTCAGAGAAAGATTTGAGCAACATTGATAGTACAGACTCCTACCCATTTATGGAATCTCTCTACCTCCTAAATGAGAATGCCAGCTTAGCACTTTCTAAAAATGTACAAGTCCAAAAGTTCTAAGAAGCAGTTACCGGCAAAAGAACAGGATTCTATTACTACAATATGCGCTAAATTTTAGTACCAAGACAGGATTGGAACAGTAAAGGTGGACTTGCCCGCATGTTTTAGCTAGGAACTTCTATTGTAGTTAAAGTATGGAAGGAAAGAAAAGCAAGTGATTGTAACACAACACATTCCAACAGTATAATGTAACAAGATGCTCTTATCAGATGTATATGTCCAATATGCTGAATGAAATGGGAATTATACCAGCTGATGCATGCTCCATTTCGATATGAAAAAATTTTGTTCCCACCCTTCCACAAACGATGCTCCATTCAATAAGGCAGATGTAATATATCCAGGTGCACCTGTTGGTATACAATAGTATTAGAATAATGCCTACTAGATAAAGACGAATCGACATACCAGTTCTCTCAAAGTTGGCATGTTTGGCACCTGGTATATATGTCCAGCGTATTGTGTTCAAATTACATTGGATACAACACACTTACCTCGGAATGGTGCAGCAATTGCTATCCAATTCTTCACATACTTCTCAAAAATCTGCAGAACAATAATACTAGTCGAAAGTTATTGCAACTTAAAAGTTGTAGTTTAGAAACATGTGATCCGAAGACCAAGAAGCATGAAAAAATGGAAGTGCAATTCTTACATCACTGTGCAAGCACATGAAACATTTCACCAGCAAACCACCCATAGAGTGACTTATAATGTTTAGCTTTTTCCCTCCTGAAGCAGTGTACACTGACTTTAGTTTAGCAGCAAAGCGCTCCATTGTTTCTCGAAACCTGATAGAAGAACAAGAATAAGCATATTGGGGTGTCTCAACCTGTCAGAAAAAATATTCATGCAAAGCACGGAAAGAGGATCACCACTGCACCGGAGATAAGGTTTTTCTTCAATCATCTTAAACATGAATTATGAAAAGTGCACCAAACAGGCACAAAATACAGCCACAAAGACTCCAAATAGACAGATGAGAGCATTTTAACAAAAACCTATTTTTTTATGTATATAAACTGAACTATTTCATCCATCCCCATAGGTTTTTATGGATCAGTGGAGCTGTAAAAAAATCTTAACTCATATGGAGATTTTCAAGGAAGGAATGCTGTATAAGCCTATTTAACCAGGTACAGCTGGCACTTGAAAAAAGTGAATTGTCAGAAATGAGTGCAACCAGCTTTTAAACCATTCAGACTTCAGAGTTCAGACAACATAGGTATTAGCAATCTTCAAATTTTGTTGAGGTGAATAATAGAATTTGCATCACCAAAGAGAGCAGATGTGCAAGCAATACCCAAAAAAAACTCTTCAGTGCAGAATAAGTCTCTGCATGATAAATATATCGAGAAGTGATACCAATGTCACAAGCATAAAAGGCTACCATTCTTTGTAACAATTTATTAGAAAAATAAAAATAAGATTCCAGCAACATTCGATTAGAATGAAGTTGATGGAGATAGAGATTCTGTATGATAGAAGCATGTAAGAGACAGTCCACGTTACAAAAGACAAGAGGTTCTAACGCCGAATGCAGCACACGAGTGGATCAGAAGAACTTCATTGTTCCTGGTGCATAATATTGTTGATCCCTGGGCTGTAAGGGGTGACTTCAATGTTATTGCAGATCTGTCAGAAAAACTTGGTGGTCATTCTCAATCAGGAGCAGAGCCAGGAATCTCTTACAGGAGGGGCTAACAATGTGGGAGCGTAGTCCCCGGGAAAAAAAAAGAGCTAAGTTCATGGGCCATCATGTTTGTTTGTGTCCGTTTGTAAAGAATTTTTATTTTCTCAAAAGTTTAGGGGGGCTAGAGGCCCTGTCCCCCGGCTCCGCCCCTCTCCCAATCTATTAATACTCTAGTATATTTTTTTTCCAAAATTCCAGGGGAGCCCCTGGGCCCAATGTGATTACACCCCTTCTCTCAATACTTTAATGCTATGCTTGAATTATATCAGATGATAGGAACTTGTGGTTTGATTGATGCTGGTTTCACTGACAATCAACCTGGCACAAGTTGTATTTGGGCTCGCCTTGATAGAGTTCCGTTAAATGCAGATTAGTTTCTTCAATTTCCTCTTCTAAACATAGAGCACTTACCCAGGATATTGTCGGGATCATGCCCCTATTCTCATTTCAATTTTCAATTCAGTCTTCTGCCAAGCCAAGACCTTTCAGTTTTCAACAAATGTGGGGCATCTCACCCCACTTTGAACCAGTCTCTACCAAAACAAGACCTTTAAGATTTCAATGAACGTAGGTATCTCACCCAACTTTCCAAGAAACTGTTAGAACTAGTTTGGAGGAGCCTTGCAATGTGATTAGATGATGAAGGAATGGCGTGGAAAGAAAGAGAATGAAAGCTCTTCAGGAATGGAATAGGAATACATGTGGTGATGTTTTTCAAAACAGCAGGAATGCAGATGATATGGCCATTGCATGTGAATCTGATCTTCAAAGGGGTTGGACTGCAGAAAAGCATCAAAAGTTAATTCTGCTAAGCAGAAGGTCCAAGAATGCTTATTGACCGAGGAAATGTTTTGGCATCAAAAGTCTAGGATGAAATGGCTAAGGGAGATTGCAACACAAAATTCCATTCCATGTCAATGAAAACAAGGCAGAAGACAACTTGATTTCTCAGATGGAGAAAGGCAAAATGAGAAGACCCTACCGACATTGGTAAAGAGCCTAGTGGCTTTTTCAAAACCATGTTGTCCTCGGAATGTTCCGTTTCAGATCATTGATATTCTTGAGGTAATCCCTTCTCTTATATCTGAGGAAAAAGAATATCCTTGTAAAAACATGGACAAGGACAAACTGAAGATGGTAGTTGAATTATCTGCAGATAGTGCTACTGGTGCGGTTGGTTTTTGCGGTTGTTTTTACCAAATATGTTTGAACATTATTTGAGAAAATTTATTGGGTATGGTGAAATAGTGCTTTAACTTTGGAATCATTTGTAGAGCTCTAAATTCTACCTTAATTGCTCTTATTCTAAAACCAGGTAACCCAACCTCATTTTCTAATTTCTAACCTACTAGCTTGTGTAATCATTCATCCAAAATAATAAGCAAGATCATTGCAAACAGGCTGGGTCATGTTTTGCCAAAGTTTAATCTCGGCAGGAGCTTTTGAAAAAGAAATAGAGATAATATTGACAATAACCCTTTCTCAAGAGCTAGTCAATGATATCGACGGATAAGTTTTTGGTAACAATGTTATGATCAAGATTGATATGGCTAAGTCCTATGACAGGTTGCAATGGGATTTTCTCCTTGTAGTTCTGAAAAAGCTTGGCTTCTCTGAGACGATCTAATCTCCAAAAGCGACTTAACAATCAGTTCTTCTCAGTCGCCAATGGAGCACTCTATGGTTACTTTCAGAATTCTAGAGGAGGTAAAGACCATCTGCTTCAAGACCATTCTCAATTTGCTTCCATCATTGCAAAGCCGTGGAAGACATAATGGGTGGAAAAAAATTTATACAACAGTTAAGATTTTTAGTAATACTACTAATGGACAACAAGTATATCAATAAGTTTCAAACGTAAATAACAGATGAGAGATATGAATTGACCATAAGTTTAACATATCCCTTCCCAAAGATAAAGGAAAAGGATCCATCAAAAATCCTTACCTTATCTCTTCTAGAAGATAAACTATAAATAGAAAAAATGATGCATGAGTACCTAACTGTGCAAAAGAGGTTGGGGTAGAAGGACCTGTTGCCCAAGGATTCAACCCTAGAGTAGGGGGGTAAATAATTCAAATTTTATCCTATTCCCTTAAGCGGAATTTCAATTTTAACAAAATAAAAGGAAATAAAATTTATGCAATTCTACAATCACTGCAAAACACTAAAGTAAAGAGAAGAGTAAGAGAATGCAAACACAAAATATTTTTCACGAGGTTCGGCAATCCCGCCTACGTCCCTGCCTCAAGCTATATCCGCTAGAGGATTCACCGCGATTTACTCAATCGCACAGACTTCTTAGGGGTGAAGCTCAAACTGTTACAATCTTCTTCCCGGTGAAGATCAGACCTTTCCCTTGCAAGAGAATCCCCTCTCTTGACTTCAGTCTAATTTACGGGTAGAGACCAAACTTTTACAAAGCTCTCCCTGCTTCAAGAACAAGAATCCACCAATTCTTGATTTTTACACACACTTGTTGAGAAGTGTTTTACAATCTGAAATTGCTCCTCACACGAGCTGATAGATCACTTGAACGCTCTCTAAGAGTCTCTCAAAGAAATAGAATTGAATAGCTCAATTTGAACTCTTTTGGGTTTTCTAGGTTTTTGTAGAGCCCCAGATTTTTTTTTTCATGCTTATTACATGACACTTTCGTTGTCATCTTGCCTTTTAAGAGGTATGATTAATAAATGAGGAAGAATTTGGAAATTTTGAAATGTCAGCATTGTTCCTCTTCGAAGTACGAACACAACGCAAGTTGAATCGTCAAAATCGGACGAACGGGTCAAAAGATATGGCCAAAACAGTCTGGACCTACAGGCAAGCGTAGCTCGGAAGGCGCTAAGGACGTAGCTCTAGCTCTGTTAACGTATACGTTGTGCGTCCGTTGTACGACTCACAACGGGTACGTTGTACAGCACCACGGGCACGCTGTACATAAGACAACGGACAACGTGTTCAGCACTGTCCACAACGGACAACGTGTTTTGCACTATTCACAGCACAACGAGTTGGCACTATTCACAATACAACGAGTTGGCACTATTCACAGCACAACGAGTTGGCACTATTCACAGGACAACGAGTTGGCACTATTCACAGCACAACGAGTTGGCACTATTCACAGCACAACGAGTTGGCACTATTCACAGCACAACGAGTTGGCACTATTCACAGCACAACGAGTTGGCACTATTCACGGTACAACGAGTTGGCACTATTCACGGGACAACGAGTTGGCACTATTCACAGCACAACGAGTTGGCACTATTCACAGCACAACGAGTTGGCACTATTCACAGTACAACGAGTTGGCACTATTCACAGCACAACGAGTTGGCACTATTCACGGTACAACGAGTTGGCACTATTCACGGTACAACGAGTTGGCACTATTCACGGCACAACGAGTTGGCACTATTCACAGTACAACGAGTTGGCACTATTCACAGTACAACGAGTTGGCACTATTCACAGCACAACGAGTTGGCACTATTCACGGCACCACGAGTTGGCACTATTCACGGCACCACGAGTTGGCACTATTCACTCACCACGAGTTGGCACTATTCACTCACCACGAGTTGGCACTATTCACTCACCACGAGTTGGCACTATTCACAGCACAATGTGTTCAGCACTATTCACGGTCCTCACGTCATTGCAGAAATCCCAGTAAGGGTATTACGGTCTTTTGGTCAGTTCACTCTTACCTTAAGAGTTTAACCCGAGCCTTTAGGGCTTCATTCGACACTTAGAGAGTTTGAGAGAATAGGAGAAAGGGGAGAAGGCGATTCCAACCTAGGGTTCCCATTTTGGAGAGAAATTAAAGGGTTTTGAGACCCTAGATCAACCTCCAGCCCATTTTTCTTCAAGATCAAGGCACAAACTCGTGAGGAGCATCTCCTCAAACTAGGGCAGCAGCTACACAGTCGTTTTGGAAAGGGGTTTCTTCCTCATTTCTTCAAGGTCGGTGCTTCTTACTACCCTCCTAGTTATAGTTCTTCTTTCCCCTTCTTTTCTCTTCATTTTCTTTCATTTACACATGTGCTATGAGATGGATGAATGGTAAATGGTGAATGGTAAATGGTGAATGGTGAATGGTGAATGGTGAATGGTAAATGGAGATGGGATGGGCGATTGGATGCCAATGGTTGTATGTGATGAACAAATGGGGAAGGGCATTGTTCCAATAATGAACGTACATGTATGATTGAGTAAAACCCATCTAGAAAAGCATGTTGTAGGGTAACTCCATAATGAACATACCACGTTTGATGAAATGCCAAGGTGAACACAGTGAGCTGAAAATCTGGAAATGCATGCCTAATAAATTATGAATATTGCTAGGGACTATGACAGTGTGTTTCCTGCTTTCCCATAATGCTATGAATGTTACATTTCTCAATCTTTGATGCTATATGTGTTGTGAAATTACCCAAATGTCATCTTTAAATTTGAATGCAAGAATGTACACGGTTTCCACGAGCACGGCATGCATGACATGATTTATCGAGGTTTTCAAGAACATGGTTAGAGGTGGGACATACCCTACGATATGTTTTACCTCGCTTTTCACAAGAAGACAAGAACCAACATTTCACGAGGGGTCTCCCCTCACTCACAAGTGCATATCATGAAGAAGGGTCTCCCTTCCCTCGCAAGTACATACATATCATAAAGAAGGGTCTCCCTTCCCTCGCAAGTGCATTGCATAAAGAAGGGTCTCCCTTCCCTCTCAAGTGCATCTCACAAGTGCATCTCACAAGTTACATGATCACAAGCAAGCATGCATGACATGACATGACATACAAGAATCAAGCAAGATAGACATGACAAGCTTTCAAGTACAAAAAGATATTTCAAGTCAAGTCAAGTGCACAATGTTTCAAGAGGATTTATCGGTTTTCTACGAATTACAAGCATGATTATAAACTGCTTTACTTCCTTGTATGATATGAATTGTTTCCGTTTGACAAATATAAATTGCTTTTGATTATGTTTTGTCATGTTTATGCTATAATTGTTGGTTAGTATTCAGTACCCGCTGAGTATTCCATGCTCAGCCGTACTTCTTATGTCGGCAGGTTCTGAAGGAGCTACTACTCCATTTGATATTTGTGCTCCTGGTCCATGGGTGGAAGAGGAGTATGCCGAGGAGCCTTTGGAGGAACCTCCCGTAGAGGGTTATCAGTAGGTGGTGATTAGATTCTGAGTGGATTAGCTGTGGGTGAGACGAGAGTCAGATTTATGTATTTTGGCGGGCATGTCCGTACTTTCTTTTGGTTACTTTTGTATAAACTTGGATTGATTATGTATATACATAGAGGTTGGGTAGACTTCCGCTATACCATGTTAGAGTATGTTTCCGCTGTTTTGTCCTCTATCGTATATGCTCTGTGGGTTTTGCAGGTTGGTTTGTCAAGCAAGTCATGATTAGTCGTCCAAAGTTCACTCTAACTCCTAGGGTGGGTTTCGGGTCGCGACAGAAGTGGTATCAGAGCCTAGGCTTTAGGTCTCTAGGGTCACTTAGAATCTTATACCACGGCTTGACAAGAGCATATGTCAGGAAACAAGTTAGGAAGAAAGTAAGTCGGAAGAGAGTCTTGATCCAAGTGTAAGACTAAACTTTAGTCTTAGTCAAAATGGTTGTTTCAACCAAGTACGAGCCTTAGGAACGCTAGAACACCAAAGTATAATATTATAAATACTCTGATGACTTAATGTGATGTATATTAGTATTATACAACTAATACAAATTGAATTATTGTGAAATGGCATTGAAGTAAACTGTGGTTTCAAGTTAGACTCATGTGGTGTTATTATTCTCAGGACTTGAGTCATGAGACGGAACACACGGGGTCGTGGACCACATACCAGAGCTTCCTCTTCTTCACGGGATGAGGATGAGCAGCCGGACCTCTCTCGAGTCTTAGGCTCTATTGCTGAGACACTCGCCATACTGGCGGCTCGGCAGGCTATACCATCATCGGCGGCACCTACTCCACCGCCCGCAGCTCCAGTACATCGTACCGCTGGAGTTGAGGCATTCAGGAGATTGAGGCCTCCATCATTCCATGGGAGTGTGGACCCTCTTGCTGCGGAGGCATGGATCCTCCAGATGGAGAAGATCCTTACGGTCCTCTCACCTACAGAGGAGGAGAGGGTAGCATGGGCAGCTTTCATGCTAGAAGGCGAAGCCCACCATTGGTGGTTGTCCGCACTGAGGACGAGAGATTTGACCATGCAGGATCTACCTTGGACTTGGGAGGAGTTCAAGGATACTTTTTACAAAAAGTATTTTCCGATTGGAGCACGGGAAAAGAAAGAGAGAGAATTCATCAACCTTGAGCAAGGTTTGATGTCGGTGGCACAATACGAGGCCAAGTTCTCGGAGTTGTCGAGATTTGCGCCTCATATGGTTGCTACTGAGGCAATGAAGGCGAGAAGATTTGAGCAAGGGCTCAAGGATGTGATTATGGAAAAGGTTTCCGTTTTCAGGCATACTACCTACCCTGAGGTAGTAGACAAGGCCTTATTGGTCGAGGCCAATTCGGAGACAGTGTCCAAGAAGAGGGAGTTGGCGAGAGGCCAAGCTAGTAGTTCAGCACCTCCAGAGAGGCGGACTCGTTATCAGTATGCGTGGCCAGCACCATCGATGAGGCCTTCTTATGCGCCTCCAGCTCCACGGCAGTATGTGCCTCAGGCACCGAGACCGCAGGCTCTTCCAGCCCCACGGCCTGTGGCACCTCAGACGATGAGGTATGCTCCACTTCCGGCCCCTCCGACTTATGCACACGAGGTCTGCACTTCATGCGGCCGAAGGCACCCGGCAGGGGATTGCCGAAGGGCATCGGGTGGATGTTTTCATTGTGGTCGCCAGGGCCATATGATCAGGGATTGCCCTAGTCGGCATTTACCAGGCCAGTCTCAGGGGATTAGTCCACCAGCACGCCCAGCAGGATCATATCAGGCGTCATCTCAGACTACCCGGTCTACACCTCAGTCTCGCCAGGCGAACCAGGGGCGTGTATTTGCTTTGACAGAGGGTGATGCACTTGCATCTGATGATGTGGTGCAAGGTACGCGTTTGGAATTATTTTCGTTATTCGTGATTGATATGTTGTGTTTTAGTCCTTGTGTACATACTTGGTATGATATATATATATACCTATGTGTATACACTGTTGATGCATGGATTGACTTAGTTAGTTAAAATTTCAGGAACCCTACTAGTCAATGAGTATTTGGCTCGTGTATTGATTGATACCGGGTCTACTCATTCATTTGTCTCGCCGAGTTTTTCAGAGGGCTTTTCTGTGGAGCCTACTCAGCTAGAACCGGAGTTAGCCATTTCGACTCCTCTCGGCAAAACGGTATTGGCAGATAAAATGTGTAGAAATAGTGTGGTCCAAGTTGGAAGCCACGAGTTGGCGGTTGATCTCATTGTCCTTGGATTCCAAGACTTTGATGTTATATTGGGAATGGATTGGTTAGCAGCACATCATGGGCATGTAGCTTGCTTTGAGAAAATGGTACTCTTCAAGCCTGTAGAAGGAAAGCCATTCCACTTTCGCGGGTTGAAAAGTAGATCTATTGCCCGTTTTGCGGCGTTGGGCTTAGCTAATCTCGAGGCAAAGGACTCATCGACTATTCCGGTTGTGAGTGAGTTCCTGGATGTATTTCCAGAGGAGTTGCCAGGATTGCCTCCAGATAGGGAGATTGAGTTTATGATCGAGCTTGCACCAGGCACAGCTCCTGTTTTCAGAGCTCCATATAGGATGGCCCCTATTGAACTCAAGGAGTTGAAGACTCAGTTGGAAGAATTGCAAGGCCTTGGCTTCATTCGACCAAGTGTCTCACCGTGGGGTGCCCCGGTGTTGTTTGTTAAGAAGAAGGATGGCTCGATGCGGATGTGTGTCGATTACCGGCAATTGAACAAAGTCACCATAAAGAATAGGTATCCCTTGCCTAGGATTGATGACTTGTTCGATCAGTTGAAGGGAGCGAGATTTTTCTCGAAGATAGATCTTCGATCGGGTTATCACCAGTTGAAGATTAAGGCGGAAGATGTTCCCAAAACTGCTTTCAGGACTCGGTATGGGCACTACGAGTTCTTAGTAATGCCTTTTGGACTCACGAACGCGCCGGCAGCCTTTATGGATTTGATGAACCGGGTGTTCCGGCCACACCTTGATAGGTGCGTGATTGTATTTGTGGATGACATTTTGGTCTATTCCCAGACACGGGAAGATCACACACGCGACCTATGCCTTGCCTTGGAAATGCTAAGAGAGCACAAGCTATACGCCAAACTTAGCAAGTGTGAGTTTTGGTTGGAAGAGGTGGCATTCCTAGGCCACGTTGTTTCTGCAGAAGGTATATCGGTAGATCCAAAGAAGATCGAAGCAGTTATGAGTTGGGCGAGGCCCAAGAGTGTTACCGAGATACGCAGCTTTCTTGGGTTGGCAGGCTACTACAGGAGATTCGTAGAGGGTTTCTCTAGCCTTGCAGCACCGCTCACTTACCTGACAAGAAAGAATGCGAAGTTTGTATGGAGTGATAAGTGCGAGATCAGTTTCACGGAACTGAAGAAGAGGCTTACTACAGCTCCTGTCCTTACAGTGCCATCTGGACCTTATGGGTATGAGGTGTATAGTGATGCCTCACACGTTGGACTTGGGTGTGTACTCATGCAGCATAAGAAAGTCATTGCCTATGCATCAAGGCAATTGAAGGAGCATGAGAAGAATTATCCCACGCACGATTTGGAGCTTGCGGCGGTCGTGTTTGCACTTAAGATTTGGCGTCATTACCTTTATGGGGTGGAGTTCTATGTGTTCACTGATCACAAGAGTCTCAAGTATCTCTTTTCCCAAAAGGAGCTAAATCTAAGGCAACGGCGTTGGATGGAATTTCTGAAGGACTATGATTGTACCCTTCAATACCACCCAGGCAAAGCAAATGTAGTGGCTGATGCTTTGAGTAGAAAACCTCAAGGGTTGTTAGCACACATGCTAGTTCAAGAATGGAAGCTACTAGAAGATTTGGCAAATCTGGACATCAGTGTGAATAACTCTGTCCGTGGTCCTATCTTGGCAAATGTTACGGTTCGGCCGTACATTATAGATTTGATCCAAGAATATCAAGCCATGGATGCTGAATTGTCGGCTTATCGGGACAAGGAAGTCGCTAAGGGTAGTGAGGACTTCTCTCTCACTAGTCGGGGTGCTATCACATTCAAAGGAAGGTTGTGTGTTCCGGCCAACGCAGATCTTCGACGAGAGATCATGAATGAGGCACATCGTTCGAAGTACACAGTGCATCCAGGGGGTACAAAGATGTACCGGAACCTCAAGAGTCACTTTTGGTGGCGGAATATGAAGAGGGATGTTGCGGAATATGTAGCACGGTGCTTGGTGTGTCAACAAGTGAAAGCAGAACACATGCGACCCGCCGGTCTATTGCATTCCCTTCCTATTCCCGAGTGGAAATGGGAGAACATATCCATGGATTTCATAGTTGGCTTGCCAAAGACGGCAAGGGGCTCAGATGCGATATGGGTAGTAGTGGATCGTTTGACGAAGTCCGCTCATTTCTTACCCTACCGTACTACCTTCAACTCTAGTCAGTTAGCTGTACTGTATATCAAGGAAGTTGTTAGGCTACACGGGGTGCCAGTTAGTATTGTCTCAGATCGGGATCCGAGATTCACATCGAGATTCTGGAAGAGTTTTCAGGAAGCTATGGGTTCCCGACTTGATTTCAGCACTGCTTTTCATCCACAGACGGATGGACAAACCGAGAGAGTAAATCAAGTCATTGAAGACATGCTTCGGGCTTGTATGTTAGATTTCAGAGGCAGTTGGGAAGAACACTTGCCTTTGGTTGAATTCGCCTATAATAACAGCTATCAGGCAAGTATCCAAATGGCACCATTTGAGGCCTTGTATGGGCGAAGTTGTAGGTCTCCTCTCTATTGGGATGAGGTAGGCGAAAGGAAAGTACTTGGTCCGGAGTTGATTGAGCAAACTGCAAACACAGTTAAGATCATCCGGGATCGATTGAAAGCCGCTCAAGATCGCCAGAAAAGTTATGCGGACACACGCCGTAGGGACTTGGAATTTCGAGTAGGGGATCAAGTTTTTGTGAAAGTATCTCCTAGCAAAGGGATCATGAGATTTGGGAAGCGAGGCAAGCTCAGTCCTCGGTATGTTGGGCCTTTTGAGATTATCACACGGGTTGGTGAAGTTGCTTATCAAGTAGCTCTTCCACCTCACATGGCTGCAGTTCATAACGTCTTCCATGTGTCCATGCTTCGGAAGTATCTAGCGGATCCTTCGCATGTCATAGACTTGGAACAGTTGGAGATTCGAGAGGACCTCACCTTGATTGAAAAGCCAGTCCAGCTTTTAGATCGAAGGAATCAGGTGCTTCGCAATAAGACAATCCCTTTGGTTCTTGTGCAATGGCAACACCATGCTCGGGAAGAAGCTACATGGGAGCGTGAAGCCGAAGTCAAAGCAAAGTACCCAGAATTACTTGAATGAGTTTCTGTGTGAAGTCTGTATATGACTTGTAATGTTCTTTTTGATTTGTAATGCAAGTAGTGGCTGAATTTCGAGGACGAAATTTCTGTAAGGGGGGGAGGATGTAGAGCCCCAGATTTTTTTTTTCATGCTTATTACATGACACTTTCGTTGTCATCTTGCCTTTTAAGAGGTATGATTAATAAATGAGGAAGAATTTGGAAATTTTGAAATGTCAGCATTGTTCCTCTTCGAAGTACGAACACAACGCAAGTTGAATCGTCAAAATCGGACGAACGGGTCAAAAGATATGGCCAAAACAGTCTGGACCTACAGGCAAGCGTAGCTCGGAAGGCGCTAAGGACGTAGCTCTAGCTCTGTTAACGTATACGTTGTGCGTCCGTTGTACGACTCACAACGGGTACATTGTACAGCACCACGGGCACGCTGTACATAAGACAACGGACAACGTGTTCAGCACTGTCCACAACGGACAACGTGTTTTGAACTATTCACAGCACAACGAGTTGGCACTATTCACAATACAACGAGTTGGCACTATTCACAGCACAACGAGTTGGCACTATTCACAGGACAACGAGTTGGCACTATTCACAGGACAACGAGTTGGCACTATTCACAGCACAACGAGTTGGCACTATTCACAGCACAACGAGTTGGCACTATTCACAGCACAACGAGTTGGCACTATTCACGGTACAACGAGTTGGCACTATTCACAGCACAACGAGTTGGCACTATTCACAGCACAACGAGTTGGCACTATTCACAGCACAACGAGTTGGCACTATTCACAGTACAACGAGTTGGCACTATTCACGGCACAACGAGTTGGCACTATTCACGGTACAACGAGTTGGCACTATTCACGGTACAACGAGTTGGCACTATTCACGGCACAACGAGTTGGCACTATTCACAGTACAACGAGTTGGCACTATTCACAATACAACGAGTTGGCACTATTCACAGCACAACGAGTTGGCACTATTCACTCACCACGAGTTGGCACTATTCACGGCACCACGAGTTGGCACTATTCACTCACCACGAGTTGGCACTATTCACTCACCACGAGTTGGCACTATTCACTCACCACGAGTTGGCACTATTCACTCACCACGAGTTGGCACTATTCACTCACCACGAGTTGGCACTATTCACTCACCACGAGTTGGCACTATTCACAGCACAATGTGTTCAGCACTATTCACGGTCCTCACGTCATTGCAGAAATCCCAGTAAGGGTATTACGGTCTTTTGGTCAGTTCACTCTTACCTTAAGAGTTTAACCCGAGCCTTTAGGGCTTCATTCGACACTTAGAGAGTTTGAGAGAATAGGAGAAAGGGGAGAAGGCGATTCCAACCTAGGGTTCCCATTTTGGAGAGAAATTAAAGGGTTTTGAGACCCTAGATCAACCTCCAGCCCATTTTTCTTCAAGATCAAGGCACAAACTCGTGAGGAGCATCTCCTCAAACTAGGGCAGCAGCTACACAGTCGTTTTGGAAAGGGGTTTCTTCCTCATTTCTTCAAGGTCGGTGCTTCTTACTACCCTCCTAGTTATAGTTCCTCTTTCCCCTTCTTTTCTCTTCATTTTCTTTCATTTACACGTGTGCTATGAGATGGATGAATGGTAAATGGTGAATGGTGAATGGTGAATGGTGAATGGTAAATGGAGATGGGATGGGCGATTGGATGCCAATGGTTGTATGTGATGAACAAATGGGGAAGGGCATTGTTCCAATAATGAACGTACATGTATGATTGAGTAAAACCCATCTAGAAAAGCATGTTGTAGGGTAACTCCATAATGAACATACCACGTTTGATGAAATGCCAAGGTGAACACAGTGAGCTGAAAATCTGGAAATGCATGCCTAATAAATTATGAATATTGCTAGGGACTATGACAGTGTGTTTCCTGCTTTCCCATAATGCTATGAATGTTACATTTCTCAATCTTTGATGCTATATGTGTTGTGAAATTACCCAAATGTCATCTTTAAATTTGAATGCAAGAATGTACACGGTTTCCACGAGCACGGCATGCATGACATGATTTATCGAGGTTTTCAAGAACATGGTTAGAGGTGGGACATACCCTACGATATGTTTTACCTCGCTTTTCACAAGAAGACAAGAACCAACATTTCACGAGGGGTCTCCCCTCACTCACAAGTGCATATCATGAAGAAGGGTCTCCCTTCCCTCGCAAGTACATACATATCATAAAGAAGGGTCTCCCTTCCCTCGCAAGTGCATTGCATAAAGAAGGGTCTCCCTTCCCTCTCAAGTGCATCTCACAAGTGCATCTCACAAGTTACATGATCACAAGCAAGCATGCATGACATGACATGACATACAAGAATCAAGCAAGATAGACATGACAAGCTTTCAAGTACAAAAAGATATTTCAAGTCAAAGTCAAGTGCACAATGTTTCAAGAGGATTTATCGGTTTTCTACGAATTACAAGCATGATTATAAACTGCTTTACTTCCTTGTATGATATGAATTGTTTCCGTTTGACAAATATAAATTGCTTTTGATTATGTATTGTCATGTTTATGCTATAATTGTTGGTTAGTATTCAGTACCCGCTGAGTATTCCATGCTCAGCCGTACTTCTTATGTCGGCAGGTTCTGAGGGAGCTACTACTCCATTTGATATTTGTGCTCCTGGTCCATGGGTGGAAGAGGAGTATGCCGAGGAGCCTTTGGAGGAACCTCCCGTAGAGGGTTATCAGTAGGTGGTGATTAGATTCTGAGTGGATTAGCTGTGGGTGAGACGAGAGTCAGATTTATGTATTTTGGCGGGCATGTCCGTACTTTCTTTTGGTTACTTTTGTATAAACTTGGATTGATTATGTATATACATAGAGGTTGGGTAGACTTCCGCTATACCATGTTAGAGTATGTTTCCGCTGTTTTGTCCTCTATCGTATATGCTCTGTGGGTTTTGCAGGTTGGTTTGTCAAGCAAGTCATGATTAGTCGTCCAAAGTTCACTCTAACTCCTAGGGTGGGTTTCGGGTAGCGACAGTTTTTAACTCAAAGGATTGATCAATAAATGATAGAGTGAGTTATAGAATGATTGGAAGGATTGGAGTTCTTCTTTTAGTTCATAAATCATTCCTATTTATAGCCCAAGAGTTTTTATGACCGTTGGAAGAATATTAAAAACGAAACTAGTCGTTACAGCATCTTCTGCTTCCCGCATGAATTCGTAGACGAGTATGAAAATACTCTTTGAATTCGTCAACGAGATCAAGGCTAGAAAGTTACAGTAGAATCTGTAACTTCATTCGTCGACGAGTTCAATGGAATCGTCGACGAGTCCTTTGGATTCGTCGACGAGTCCTTTGTTACAGAATTCTCATCTTTTGAAGACCTTAATGATGGGAATGGTTTCCTAGGTCTTTTGGTTCATCTTTGTCATGTTTTTTTATCATTCTTTATGATCTCCTAAGGCCTTAGAATATTAATCAATTTAGTCATTAGGCTCCTATGGTAATTCTAGGTTTTGAGCAATTCAATCAACCATACTTTGAGGACTTTTTACAAAGGTCTTAAAACACTCTCACTATAAAATAATTAAACTTGGGGGCTTCGGTGGGGGCTTCTGGGGGCAGTTGGTGATGTGGGATCGCTTAGTCTTTGAGAAGATTGAGGTTTTCTCAGGGGAGTTTTCGATATCCATTCGATTCAGGGGAGTGGAGGATGAGTTTGAGTGGATTTTCACCTCGGTGTATGGGCCAAATCTGAGAGCCTTAAGATCAAATTTTTGGGATGAATTAGAGGGGATTTCGGCTAGATGGCAACTTCCCTGGTGCGTGGTGGGCGACTTTAATGTGATTAGATTCCCTGGGGAGAAGAAGGGAGGGAACCCCAGGAGAATTTCTCGCAGCATGAGAGACTTTTCAGCATTCATTAATGGGCAGGAGCTGCTTGATCCTCCTTTGAAAGGAGCAAAGTTTACTTGGAAAGATAACAGGAGGTTCCCAATTATGTGCCGTTTGGATAGAGCTCTTTATTCAGTGGGGTGGGCAGAGAAGTTTCCTCACATTTTTCAAGAAGCTTTAGCGTATGGTGGATCTGATCATAGGCCGATCTTATTGAGGGGAAGTGTGACTCAGGGGAAGAATAGACCTTTTAAATTTGAGAACATGTGGCTTAAGGTGGAGGGATTCAAGGAGTTGGTGAAGGAATGGTGGGATGAGATGGATTTTGAAGGGCATGCGGGTTTTGTGTTCATGAAAAAACTAAAGGTGTTAAAGGGTAAAATCAAAGAGTGGAATTCCAAGTGCTTTGGTAGAGTGGATAACAGGTTGAGGGAGATTGATCTGAGACTTAAAGCTCTGGATACTAAGGAGGAATGGGAGGGGTTGGGTAGGGAGGAAGAGGCGGAATGGCGGGAGTTATCAGGGCATCGTATTTCCTTGAGAAGGCTAGAAGAGATATCTTGGAAACAAAAGGCTAGAGTGCAGTGGCTAAAGGCCGGGGATAGAAACACAAAATTTTTTCACGCGTGTGCCAAAGCTAGAAAGCAAGCGAATACCATCTTTAGCTTGAAGGTGGGGAATGAGGTCATTGAGGGTGACGAGGAGATTGGCATTGCAGTGACAAGGTATTTTCAGACCCGATTTCTGAATGATAGAAGGGAGCGGCCTCAAATTCCGGGTCTAAGAGTTGGACAAGTGCCCAGGGAGGAGGTGGGTGAGTTGGAGAAGCAGTTTGAGGAAGAAGAGGTGTGCAGGGCAATTAAAAAATTGGGGAAGGACAAAGCGCCAGGGCCAGATGGTTTCACGATGGGTTTTTTCAGGGGTTGTTGGGAAGTGGTGAAAGTAGATTTGATGAAGGTGTTTGCTGAATTCCATGAGAGGGGTCTATGGAATAAGGAGGCAGGAGCGACATTCATCTCTTTAATTCCGAAGAGCCATGGAGCGGAGGAATTACAAGATTTCCGGCCAATTAGTTTGGTGACTAGTTTGTATAAAATTGTAGCCAAGGTCCTTGCGGAGAGATTGAAGAGGGTGGTGGGAAAGGTGGTGGGGGCGTATCAAGGGGCTTTCGTAAAGGGAAGGCAGCTGGTCGATGGGGTCTTGATTGCTAGTGAGTGTATTGATTCTCGGATTAGAGAAGGGATAGGTGGTCTAGTATGCCAGGTTGACATGGAAAAGGCCTTCGATCATGTGGATTGGGGGTTCTTAGAAGATATGCTCACGTTTATGGGGTTCAGGGAGAGATGGATTCGGTGGATGAAGGGATGTGTTTCGTCGCCATATTTTTCAATCCTTGTGAATGGCTGCCCGCATGGATTTTTTCCTAGTTCTAGAGGTTTGCGACAGGGCTGCCCCTTATCCCCTTTCCTATTCATTATGGTGGCAGAAGCTTTTAGCAAACTCCTCTCCAAGGCCGAAGAGTTGGAGATGATTAAGGGGTTTCAGGTGGGGCCGCAGGGGCTTCTGATTTCGCATCTCCAATATGCAGATGACACCATTCTATTTTTGGAGGCACATAGTGATCAGGTGGACAATATGAGGGGAGTTCTTAGATGTTTTGAAGCCTTATCTGGTTTGAAAATTAATATTGCCAAGAGTAAACTGATAGGGGTGGGGGAGGTGGAGGGAGATTTTCTGGAAAGAAGTGCTAGAAGTTTGGGTTGCAGCTTGGCCTCCTTGCCAATCAGGTATCTAGGATTACCGGTAGGAGCGAACCCACGGTCGTCGGCTATTTGGGATCCGGTGGTGGAGAGAGTGGAGTTGAGATTAGCGGGTTGGAAGAAAAGATTTCTGTCGTTAGGAGGGCGGATAACTTTGATCAAAAGTATGTTGGCAAGTCTTCCCATTTTTCATTTGTCGTTGTTCAAGATACCTCGAGTGGTAGGCAGGAGGTTGGAGAAGCTTCAAAGGGATTTTTTGTGGGGGGGTAGGGGGGACTCTAGGAAACTTCACCTAGTGAAGTGGGATTGGGTTACGAGACCTCAGGAATTTGGAGGTTTGGGTTTTAGAAGAATCAAGTGTATGAATAACACTTTATTGGGGAAGTGGATTTGGCGTTTCAATTCGGAGAAGTCAGCATTGTGGAGGCGGGTTATCAAAGACAAATACGGGGTATGTAGGGGTGATTGGGATCCGAAGCCCGTGAGGAGGTCTTATGGGGTGGGAGTTTGGAAAGGGGTAATGACGACTATGGCTTTGATTCAGGAGTTCTTGAAATTTAGGGTGGGGAATGGGAGCTCAGTGCGATTCTGGGAAGATGACTGGTTGGGGGATGGGACTCTGTGCCAGAGATTTCCAAATCTTTATAGGTTGGTGCTGAGAAGAGAGGAGGAGGTGCAGGAGTACTATGAGGTGCAGGATGGAGAAGTCAGATGGGGTCCGCGGTTTAGTAGGGACACCTTTGGGGAAAGAGAATTGAGAGATTGGTTGGAGTTGCAAAGACTCCTCACAGCGTGTGTCATCCATCCGGATGTGGAAGATAGAAGAAGATGGGCAGGGGATGCTGAGGATGAGTTTTCAACAGCACATTGTTATTTGGAGTTGTGGAAGGAGGAGGGGGAGGAGGGGAGGCACTACAACGCTTTTCCGAAGATCTGGAAATTGCAAATTCCCTCGAAGGTTCAGGCTTTCCTTTGGGCTGCTTCATTAGACAAAGTGCTTACGGTCGATCATTTAATGCATAGGGGAATGGCCATCCCCAATAGATGTATATTGTGCAAACAAGCTGAGGAAAATGTACATCATCTTTTCCTCCATTGCTCGCAAGTGCAGATAGTGTGGACTCATTTTTTCGGGCTCTTTGGGATGAGTTGGGTCTTACAAGGAGAGTTGGGGGAAGTAGTATTGGAATGGCCGAACGGTGTGTTCAGCAGGAAAGGGAATGTAATTTGGAAGATGTTACCGGCGGCGATTTGTTGGGGTTTATGGAGGGAAAGGAATAGAAGAATTTTTGAAGATAAGGAAGACACTTTGCCTATGGTTATTCTCAAGATTGGGTGGTTGTTATATTCTTGGTCTTCCGTTCTAGCTGATTTTAAAAAGGTCCATTGGTCTGAATTTCTGTTTAGCTGATCAAGCATCTTAACTTGACTCTTTTTGTTTTTCTCCTGGCGATGTCTCTCGCATCGTCTGTATTTTCTTTCTTCTTTAATAAATTTTCTCGTTACCCATCAAAAAAATAATAATAATAATAATTAAACCTTCTAGGAGAGTCTTCATTCTTCAACTTGATCTTGATCATCTTCTTGGATTTCATCTTTAAGCTTTTTTAATCTTTATCTTCATGACTTGGACTTTGATTGATTTTCAATATCTTCAATATGATCCTTTGACTTGCTTGACTTGATGTTGAATCTTCTCATGAATGGTTTCTTTTTCATGCTTTTTCCTTGAATGGCTTTACTAATGCTCTTCATAAACTGAATTACATTTAAACTCAATAGAAGCATTAGTAACACAATGACATTACATTATTATGTTATCATCAAAATTAATGATGTTACCTTAGGTTGAAAATCTAAAGGCTAACATGACCTTCAATTGGTTTAGACGATGCTGGAGGCGATCAATTTCAATAGTAGAAAAATTGTTTCTAGTCGATGAGGAGCTTCTTGTAGGAGGACCTTATACGGAAGAGATACCCAAAGAAGAGTCATAGTCATTGCAATGTGGCCAATAAGAGCATTTATCTGCTACCTGGGACGGTTATACCTTGTTGGTCTGCCATGTAGATCCTGACAAGTCTCTCATGTATGTCCAATCTTTCTCACAATGATCACACTTTAGATTATCCTTGTCATTGGAGGCTTGTTCTATCGGATAGGACCTTTCCCCTGTTTTGAGCACTAGAAGATGCAACAAGGGTTGAATGATAGTTAGTCAAAGAAGGCTGCATAGCCTTCTTACAGCTTTCCTCATTTTGTACCATAGAGTAGAGTTGGTCCAAAGTAGGAAGCTTATCTCTTCCCAAAATTTGAACTCTAGTTAAACTCAAACTCAAAATTCAAACCAGCAAAGAAGTCAAAAATCTTGTTCCGCTCCACCTACTGCCGATATTTATCCCCATCTCGATCAATGTCCCACTATATGACCTGATAATGATTTAACTCTTTCCATAGTTTCTAAAAAGTAGAATGGTAAGTTGCTACTTCTCCTTTGTCGAAGAATAACAATTTTTTGCCTCAACTAATAAACCCTGACAATGTTCTGACGTACGGAATAAGTTCTAGTAACTTTATCCCAAATTCTTTCGGTGTCCGAAGTTATAAGAAACCTCTACTAATGTGTGATTGCGTGAAATTGAGAAGCCATGACGTCACCATATGGTTCTCTTGTTCCTATTTATCATATGACACATCATCTGTAGTAGATTCATTCACCCTACCATTCAAGCACCCTAGCTTCCCTCTCCTGCCAATATACATCAATGTAGTCAAGGCGTCTAAGCGATGCCTAGGCGATTGGGCCTGGCTAGGCGAGGCATTGCCTAGGCAACACTCAAGCTAGGCAATAAAAATAATTAAATCATATATATTTATATATAAAATATAAATATATAAATAATATTAAATAAACACAACAAATCAAACCTCCTAGGGTTAACAATAATCTAGGCAAATTAACATTTAATGTTGTATTGCTTGAATGTAAGTCTTTTCTGTTAAACTATTAGTTGACTTTTTCACCTTGTAAATGAAAATATTTTTAAAAGACTAAAATATGAGACTATTTTTTACCGAACTTTTAGGGTTTAATAATATTTTGTTATAATAGAATATATGGAATTTTAAATTTTGATAAATAACTTAAAATTTGCAAGTTGAAATTTTGACAAATGCGCTAAAAAGGCGAATTTTGTTCTAGAACTGAAAAGTTGACTTTTTATTCTTTAGGAATTTGGATCTAAGATAATTTTTATTGAATTTAAATAAGGGTATAACCTTATTTACATATAAATATCTTAAGTAAATGAAAATAGAGTGTAAAACCATTTACTTAAGTAACTATCATCAGAGTTACTTGTGATGGCATTGAACTTGGATTCTCGGACACCCTAGACCTAGAAATCACTTCAGTCTCACCTTTAGTTGACATTGATGATAATATCATTTAAATATTTTGTTGAATCTCCACAAATCACCAAAATCTCATCATATGAGTTTTGGCACCCCAAAACCACAAAAAAGAAAAGCAAAAAAAGGTACAAGAGGGGGGGGGGCATCACCCCGACTTCAAATCTTCACGCAACTTTCTCAAACAAGTTTCCAAAAGTCTTAAATATTCAAGCTCATCAAATAATACCAATTTGCTCTATAAAAAAAAAGCCCAAATAGATCATACCAATCAAATTTAAAAATTGAACTTTTTTTTGTTGCGAGACACTTCGGGTGAGAAAAACAATCTAAACATCATGCAAAAAATCCATAAGAATTAGCATGATGCCTGAATTTATTTTGCCTATCACATTGTATGGTTTTTCTGGGAGCATGTTGTGCGATAGCCGGCCCAGGTCGATCTCTTCCCCGCATCAGTATTTTTCAACTAATAAGAAGCCGAGATCTTTAGAGTCGCCACCAATCAAAATCCGGGTGTGATTGGTCACCCATAATGAAAACCCTCGATTCAAGAACCGAGATTGGGTCCGGAGATTCTCTTATGAGTTGGGGAAGGTGTTAGGCACTCCACCTCATCCGTCAAACGACGGTTACCTCTTAACTTTCTCCATTAATTTAATTTAAATTATTTTTCCTTTTTTATTATTTTGAGATTGGAAACTTACCCCTTCTGGACCAAGTTAGGGAGATTTTCTCTCTACTTGCTTTCTTTTATTTTCGAGATTGGAAAGTCACCCCTCCTCGACCGAGTTAGGGTGATTTTCTCTTCACTTGCGCGGCAAAAAATCTCTTTTCCCTAAATCGGTGAACGGTCACGCTCTCTCCTCGACCGAGTTAAGAGGGACCCCGCCTACGTTTGGGTGGAAAATTGACAAAAAAACTACTAATAATAAAAAAACTGAAATAAATAATCGAATATCTAGTCTTCCAGCCCTTTCCTTCACCCGGATTTCCTCTTCCTCACGACCGTGTAGAGGGAAATCACCGAGCTACTAAGAGAAAGTGAGGGAAGAAAAGACTTGGATGGGTAGAAGTAGAAGATGAGGGATGTAGCATGCCTTTTCCCTTTTATTTGGCTTTCCAAGCATTCAAGAACGTCTTTCCATGATAATAAGATCCAGACTCCGATGAACTAGGCCCCCTTCTCCCTAAAGTAGATATTGAAGAAGAACTAAAGAGAGCCTAGGTCGACAAACTCGAAGAAACTCCTTGAATATCCTAAGGCTTTGAAGAATTCTGGATTTTCTAGACTTGCTCTCTAAGTCTAAGGACCTCCAAAGGCTAGGGTTTTCAAAGTTTTTCCAAGGTATCCAAAAGATCAAAGTTTTCCAAGATCTTCCAAGGTTCAAAGTTGAGGAATGGGTTGGAGTGAGGCTCCTTTTATAAGGTGAAAAATAGGGGCTTTCATGCTTTCTAGCGGATGTGGGACTAAAAATAATCCAAAACACGTTGGCACACACGAAGTTAGAAATAGGATTTTTCCGTACCGCGCCTTTCTAAAAGCTGCGCCATGGATATCAGGCAAAACCAGGAACCGCACCCTTCTAAAGGGCACTGGACATTTTCAAGTTGAATAACAGGCCTGTCCCTTAGGGCTTTAGTTGGTTCGAGCTCGGCTTGGGTTCAGCTTCACTTTTTGGAGTCCGGATCTCGTCTTTAATTTCTTTTGAATGCTTGGAACCAATTGACTTTTTGGGTTCATGAAATCATGCAAAATAGGGTGTCTACACCTGTTATAAATGTCTACGATATTTTCTATATATCCCAAATATCTTTCATCCCTCTAAACAAGCCCCGAACTTTCGCATTTAACTAATAGCATTACTTATGGGTGATCTCTTAAATGTAATTAGCTTCATCCAAAACATATTCACAAAAATAAAAGAATTTGAGAGAGACGGTTACAAAAAAACAAGTATAAGTCGAAAAAACTTATTTGCTCAGACTAATACATTCGACTCAATAGCACCAAAATAGTAAGATATACCTAATTACCTATTACTTTGGCGGAAATCATAGCCAAACCCAAAGAGCGTTTCTCCCTCTTGAAAACCCCACTTGATCATTTCCACTATCATGTCATGGAAATAATAAACAGAGTCGCATCCAATGATCTGCATGAAGGAAATATAATACTTCAGATTCATCACCTACTTTTAATCCTTTATCAAACTTAGAAGTTTAAACCATCATTCCAGAATTTTTTAGTCAAAAGAAGATGGTTATGTTACCGAGGCCTGTCCAGTATAGTGTATACTGTGTATTAGGGAAAGAAGCAAGGTGTTCAATACAGATCCTTAAATAGTAGCATGGGAAAAAAATGTTTGAAACACAAAAAAAGAAATAACATAAGCATTTTTACAGTACCCTTGCTAAAGAGAATATCTTATTGGTTCCAACCTGTTTTGAAACATGTAGACTATGCATGTTGAAAATTTCAGTAAATTAACCTACCATGAAATGAAACTGAGCAATATGCACCTTCATCCTATGAAATTAATAGAAAAATATAAGACGCTAAACATGTTTCCTTTGGATAGGCCATACAGTGAAAGACAACAACCAGATATGGATGAGGACTAGATAGGACATATAAAGAATTCATTTTACCTGCTTCAACATTGGATAGGCTCGGTTGTGAGGATGAGCAATGGATAGGTGGTTAAGGCAGGAGCAAAAGTGGCCTAGATTAGTAGGAGATGATGGAGTCATTAGGTGAAGGCGATGGGATGAATGTTAGGAATAAGGATTGAAGGTTGTGTGTTTTTCACTTTGCTTGGTAAAGGATTGATAGTAGCAGTAGGATTTTCTCTTTTGCTTCGATTGCGCAATGTAAATCATCACGCCATCCCATAAGAATGGTTTACTTACTTAATTGGACTCAGAAGTTCTCGATTGTTTGAATATGTATGGCATATCTCGAATGATATTAGATTTATCACCACAAATAAAAAAACAAAATCATTTAGGATAAAGGAGGTTTCAACACAATAAATAAAACATTAAATAGAGATCCATACGCTTTAATATTATATGAGCATGTGGATGGATTTGAATCCTGTTGATGAGTTAGCTCGTCAATTTGTTCACTTGGCCATATTCAAACTTTACTAAATTTGTCAGGTAAAGATTTCTCCATGCTAAGGTTAGGACAGATGGACCTTCTAGTTAGGGACATTAGGGTTTTGTGTATGCCGCTTGTTTTGCGTATCTGACAACATTCTGCCCCTAAGCTGGAAACATGCCCTAGTATTGTTTCTTCTTTTGCCTACCAATGAGGAACTTCCCCATCATTGCCCTCACCAGCTTTTCGTTTCTCTTCACAATTTGGGCTTAAACTGACTTCACTTTTTCTTTGGACAATCTGGGCTGACCAGGGATGACTATCCAAGGTTCCTTCATATGCAAAGAGAGTAAAGACCAAATGTAGTTCAAAGATGTTTCTTTAATTGTTTTGTAGATTGCCCTTACTGGTTTTCAGTCCAGTGAGCATTTTTTTTCATCTTATCCTTTTTGTTTTGAAAAACTGTTCACAGGGAGTGATTCAAGCCTACCAAAGAAGGGCTATAGCGAACAAGGACTCAGGCCAAGTCACCTCCTTGGATCCAAGTAATCTCTTCCTTGTATGTACTTCATCTTCCTCTCCCTCGTCTATTGATGAAACTAATCTTGATATTGCTCTTAGGAAAGGTAAGAGATCATATACTCAGCATCCAATTGCTAATTTTCTATCGTAAAATCTTCCTCTGTCACAGAAGCTCTAAAGCAACCAAACTGGAGGAAAGCAATATTAGAAGAGATGATTGTCTTGAGAAAAGTGCTACTTGGGAGTTGGTTGATCTTCCTAAAAGAAAAATGCATGTGGGGTGTAAATAAGTGTTTACAGCTAAGTGCAAGGCAGATGGATCCATGGAGTCAAAAACTGGCTCAATTAGGCCAAAGTTGACCAAATTGAGTCGACATCCAAGGTGTTCGAAGTGAAATGCACCTGTATTTTAGAAATTATTTAACTACCCATCCCCTTCTCTTCACATATTGATTCAATTATGTAAAAACATTGAGTTCATTAATTGCAAATTGAAATACGCTTAGAAACTAAATTTAAATTTCAATTATTTATCAACTTTGATATATATTCATAAGTTTTCCAAGTTTTAAAACAATTAATATAGATAATCATTGAAAAATAAAGTGAATAAAAAAAGGTTTTTCATACCCTTCAATTGACAAAGAGGATAAAATATAGTTAAATATTTTTTACAACATAAAAAATATCAAGAAGAAATTACAGCTCAGACATGCAAACAACGCATGCGGCATGTCACTTAACATGATTCTCACATCTGAGTACTGCACGCTTGCATCAGTAATATAATGAATTCCAGATGTATATTTCTGCTTAAGTAATGAATCTCTAAAATTTCATCTTAAATTTCCAGTGTTTCCTTATAATTTCTAAGACTTCTTAAATTTTTACATAAATTCATTGGACTTCCTTAAACTTTCTCGAAACGTGTCAACTTCCTTAACGATCGAAGTTTATATCGAAACCAAAATTTAATACCTTAGATGGATCTATTGAGAGATTTAAGGCAAGGTTGGTAACTAAGGGCTACACTCGGACGTATGGGATTGACTACCAGGAGAGCTTTGCTCATGTGACAAATATGAATTTCATCCGGCTAATCTTATCCTTGGCAGTAAACCAGTCGTAGCCTTTGTACCAACTTGATGTAAAAAAATGTATTGGTGCTTTGAAGGAAGAAGTTTATATGGCTCCTCCTTCAAGATCTCGTCTTGAAAGAGGTGAAGAGGTGTGCAAGTTGAAAAATGGAAGTTAATTAGTTAATTATTTGTTAAATTGGTAAAAAGTGGATTTTGTTCGAGATTGGATTGTACTGATAAAACTTCAGTGTTTTTCCTCGAAAATCGTACACAATATGCGGTTCGACTATCTGGACGATCACCTATCGTTCCAGTTCCGTCGTGTATCGATTCGCGAG
This sequence comes from Tetracentron sinense, assembly GCA_015143295.1. NCBI lineage: Eukaryota > Viridiplantae > Streptophyta > Magnoliopsida > Trochodendrales > Trochodendraceae > Tetracentron > Tetracentron sinense. Next base: position 11,389,765 of record CM026553.1, on the reverse strand, counting down.
ACCACAGGAGTCTTAACTGTAAGAAAATCGAGAAAACCAGGAAATTCCAGATTTTTCCAGATTTAGTGGGACTCCATAATTATTGGGGATTCTAATAGAAATTCATTCGTGCGGTTGGTACCACAGCGTGCCGGTCGATCGTGAGGATGATGGTCTGTTGTTTCAGCAATTAATTGTCTCATACGAAGAAACGACAACGTGTTTTGTATCCGAAATCAGAAAATTAGTGGGTTTTGCAATTTTCTTCCGGACTAAAGTACAGCTGTCAAAACTCAGTATTTTTCCCCGAAATTTTTACAGTAGGTGTCGAACTGCCCCAAGTTCGGTCACCTGAAGTTTCGTCACAATCGGGTGTCATATAGCAGGGTTTCAGAGGGCATATGTGTGAAAAAGTGGGAAGTCCGGTCAAACGGTCAAAGTAGTTGACTTAGTCAACTACTACTTTCCACACCAAATTGGGTAATGTGCTTTTGCACATGATCTAAACCTTGGACTATATATATTAAGGGACTAAGCCCTTCCTCATGCATTCAGTCACTAACAGTGGAGAGTTCCAGATTTTCTAGAGAAAATCTAGAGAGAGAAAGTGGTAGAGAGAAAGAAGAGAGAAGAAAAAAGGAGACTCCATCTTGATATTTTTCGACGTCCCGAACGCATTGGCGGAGTCCGTTTTGCGCCAGTCGCCTCGAAAAGCGTAAAGCAGGTAAAACCCCTCTTTTCTTCTTTTTTCCTTTTATTTTGCTATATTCTTTTATCTGAAGTATATGCATGTCTTTTGATGTGAATGAAAAATGGTCAAAGATCCCTATGTGATGTTGTGATATTATGTGGACCTCGGGGAGCCTAGATTGGGTCCCGGGTAAATTGTATCGTCACTCTAGGATGACAAAAAGTTGTTTTGCAAGTCGTATAAGGCTATGGAGACATCCATTAGCCTGAAAACGTTCTCTAACGGGACGAGGTGTTACCGGATTTGGTTCATGGGCGCGAGGTCCAAGTATTTCAGTTAATCAAGCGAGGCTTGGGTTAACTAAGGTTAACCTGTGGTTAGAAAATCTAACCAAGGTTAAGTATAGTCCGTGGTTCCTCTTTGACTAGTTCAGGAAAGACGTGCCCAGTAAGGCCCGATTCCTCCGTGACTGATAGTCGGGAGATGTCGATCTATTTGTCTAGGTCGTCCATGGTGGCTCTTGGACTATGTCAGGAGTGGCGGTATCCTCCATGACCCGTGGTTCCTCCGTGACTGATAGTCGGGAGATGTCAGAGTCCTAGGGAGTTTAAAGTGACTGAACATCAGATAATGTATAGTCTGGGGTTCCTCTCTGGGTGGGTCAGAAGATGTAGGCACCGTGTCTATCGGGGTCCCTTCTTGGTGGAAGGTCAGGAGATGACGGCATTGGTAAAGATGTCGGGGCTCCTCCGTAGACTAGCCAGAAGATGACGGTAGGCAGGTTGGTCGGGGTTCCTTCTTGACTGATACCCAGGGCGATGGCGGCGAATACACGGTAGATGTGACCAGTAAATTGAATGAAAAAGTATGTCCTTATTGGGCGAATGCCCATGTTGTGTGTGTAAGCTTCGGATACGAAGTGATCTGAGTCGGTATACTCAGAGTTGGTGTATTTGTCTGAGTTGGTGTACTCAGGGATCGGTATGGAATCGTCGGATTCCAGGTGAGTTGGGTTGGTATACCCAAGGTTTCGTCATGTTCGGGTGAAAGCCGGAACAGTGTGTGTGAGTTTAAATAGCTCTAAGTATGGTTATGATTTAGAGACTATAAGATATATTTTGTGGGCTGTGGCCAATTAATAGTCTCAGGACTCGAAACGAAACATTATTGATGATTGAAATGATAACTTGATAATATGAATACATTCATAACTGAACCCCATAATTGGAAAGTAATGTGAGGTGGGAACCTCGGTTAGGGTGACGTAAACCTAAGTGACCTTGGGTCACAGTTTATTATATACTGTTCTATTTTACCGTAACATGCAAATTGAACTATTTATTATATCATTATTGATGCGTGTTATTATATGAAAAATAGTTTAGAAGGATTGTGGTTTCATTGGGCTTCATAGCTCACTGACTTTTTATGTCAGCAAATATCAGAGTTGCTGACCAGTAAGTGAAAAGTCCAACTGGACATTTTGGAAGCTTGTACAAGCTGTACCCAGCATGATAGAGGCCCCTACTTTTGTAAAACAAACTTGATGTAAATAATACAGGTATATGGTTTGTATGATGGCTATTGTGATGACAGGTGTTATTTGCTTTTTGGAAGCATCTGATAAATGTTTAAATTTCTCACATTTTCGCGAGTAAAGTCTTCGGCTTGCGTGATTTGACGAACGGACGCGCATCTCAGAACTTGATTCCCTAGGCGCGGGTTCGGGGCGTCACAGTTGGCGCTAGAAAGCGGAAAGGGATGAGTTTTTGCAATCACTCAGGAAAAGGCACAACAGGTCGAAGGTGTTATTAAAGGTAAAATTTTAATATTCCAAACAGTTGTCTATGCTTTAATCGATATTGGTGCTACACATTCTTTCGTCTCTTCACGTTTTGCCAAAAATATAACATACAAGTCTGATACACTCAAATATATGATGTCTATATCTACACACCGCCAAGAAAAGTTCTTTACACAAAAACAGTCTATGATAGGTGTCCTATACTTATCAATAGTGTGCGAATATTAGTAAATTTGATTTTGTTGGACAGGAGAGACTATGATATTATCTTTGGGATGGATTAGTTGGCCAACTACCATGCAGTGGTAGATTGTATGCCAAGAAGGTGATATTTCAAATTCCGGACACTCCGGAATTCGAAATGCAAAGTATTGTGTGAGGTCAAACACCTAGGCTGATATCAGCAAGTAAGGCATATCACCTTTTGGATAAAGGGTGTCCAGGATATTTAGCTGCAGTGGTAGGGGATAAAGACGAAGATGTTGTGTTAGGGAATACTCCGATGGTAAAAGAATTTCAAGATGTGTTTCCGGAGGAATTACCAGGACTCTCTCCTACCAAAGAAATAGATTTTTCAATCGATGTTACTCCGAGTGTAGCCCCGATATCCAAGACTCCGTATCGGATGGCTCTAACAGAATTGAAAAAACTGAAGATTCAGTTGCAAGACCTATTAGAGAGCACCAGTGTTCTTCGTCAAGTCAAAAGATGGTAGTTTGCATCTTTGTATAGACTATCATTTGTTCAATCAGGCGACAATTAAGAATAAGTATCCTCTCCACAGGATCAATGATCTATTTAATCAATTGCAAGGAGCACAAGTGTGTTAGCCTTTAGGTTTCTACCTAAAGTAACATTAATAATTTTGATGATAACATAATAATGTAATGTCATTTGTGTTACTAATGTCTCCGTGAAGTTTATGTGAAATTCATTGTATAAGAGCATTAGCAAACCATTCAAGAAAAAAGCATGGAAATGACATCAATCTTAAAGAGGATTATCTATCAAGACAAAGCAAGCTATTGAAGCAAATTGAAGATCTATATTAAGTCATGAAGATGAATAAGTCATCTTGGTCAAAAAAGCTAAAAGATGAAATCAAGATCCAAGATCAAGTTTGAAGGATGATGAAGACGCTCCATCTAGAAGGTTTAAAGTTTTATAATTAAGTTTGAGAGTGCTTAGGACTTATGTAAAAAGTCCTCAAAGTATTGAAAGTTGAATGCTCAAATTCCTAGTTTGACCATAACAACCTAAGAACTTTATTGCATATCATTCTAAGGAACTAGGATATCATGCGGCCTTATTAAAATCTTATTTAAGATGAACCAATAGACCTTGCAAATCATTTATATCATCTAGGTTGGTTAAAGAAGAGATTTAAGAAGAAAATCAAAAATCTCGTCGACGAAATTCTAGAGATGCTGAAATCTCGACGACGAAATTAGCCTTTGAGCTATTGGAGTGAATCTGGCTTAAATCTCAGCGACGAAATTGTGGAAATCCACAAATCTCGTCGACGATAGTTTTGCGAGAATCTGAAAATGCTATAACAGCTAATTTTAAACAGCTAGTTTTGCATTCAATGCTACTCCAACGACTATAAAACTATTTGAGCTGTAAATAGGAATGTTTTATGAACTAAAATAAGAACTCCAACAATTCCAATCATTCTATCAATCACTCCAAAAGCTTAGATTTCCAAATTTATTGAGTAAAACCTAGAAACCCAAAAGAGTCATTCTTGAGCTATTCAATTCCATTCTTTGAGAGACTCTTAAAGAGCTTAAAAGTAATTATCCAGCTCATGTAAATGAGCAAATAGTGATTGTTAACCACTTTGTTATAAAGTGTGAATAAGATCAAGAATCAGTGGATTCTTGTCCTTGAAGCAGAGAGCTTTGTAATGTCTAATCTTCACCCATAAGAAGATTGTGAAGTCAAGAGAGGAGATTCTCTTGGACTTGTAAAGGTTTGATCTTCACCCATAAGAAGATAATGCGATTAATAAATCGTGGTGAATCCTTGAGCAGGGACGTAGGCAAGATTGCTGAACCTCGAGAATAATATCTTGTGTTTGCTCTCTCTAACTCTTCTCATTTACTTTTTGTTTTGCATTGATTATAGAATTGCTTAATTTTTATTCTCTTTTAATTAGTATAATTGAAATTCCGCTTAAAGGATTAGGAAGAAATTTTAAATTAGCCATAGACCCTATCCCCCCCCCCCCCCCTCCTTCTAGGATTCAATCCTTGGGCAACAAAGTGTTCTCAAAGATAGATTTACAGTCGGGTTATCACCAACTGTGGGTCAAAGACGAAAATATTCGGAAGACAGCATTTCGAAATCACTATAGGCATTACAAGTTCCTGGTGATGCCGTTTGGACTGACAAATGTGCTTACGACCTTAATAGAATTGATGAATCATCTTTTCAGGCCGTACTCGAATCAATTTATTGTGGTATTTATCGATGATATCTTGATGTACTCACCTAATCATGAGAAGCATGCTGAGCACTTGAGAATTACATTGTAGACACTACGAGACCATCAGTTGTATGCTAAGTTCTCCAAGTGCGAGTTTTGGATGGAAGAGGTAGCCTTCCTTAGACATATCGTGTCAGGAAATGGAATATCGGTGGACCTCTCCAAAATTCAAGCGGTAACTAATTGGGAAAGGTCATCCACTGTAAAATGTTTGAAGTTTTCTGGGATTGGTTGGATACTACTGCAGATTTGTTGAAGGTTTTTCTAAGATAACCTTTGACGACCCGAACCCGCGCTTAAGGAATCAAGTTCCGAGACGCATGCCCGTTCATCATAACCCACCCATGCGGAAGACTTTACCTAGGAAAATACAGGAATTTTGAACTTTTTTTATGAGCTTACATAAGCAATAACAATTGGTCATCACAATAACCCATCATAAGTAAATACGTTACCTCACTGACTACAATAGCCTTTACTTTTAGCGCCACAACTACGCCAATACTCTTTCCAAACTCTATCAAGCCTAGCTCCTTGCCAATCGGCAACAGCTTCAAAATCTAAAGACACAAAATGAGAGTGAGCTATAAAGCCCAGCAAAATCCATAATCCATCTAGGCTATTTTCCACCTAGTAACAATCATCAATAACAATATAATATTACAATTCAGTTCTCATATTATAATAATATATCATATCATAATCCACAACCCGAGGTCACCCAAGGCTATTTCACCCTATCTTGAGGTTCCCAACCTCCAATTGCCAAGATCACGCAATCACTGTCCATGATAACAAATTATCGTTGTATTCTTGAGTCCGTAGACTCATTATCCATTCCAAAACCCATTATCATCGTACAACTCCATTGCCATGACATCCCATACTACCATGATAACTATCGAGATCATCTAGCTTACATCCAATGAAATCGAACCTAAGTCCTTAGACTTCGTACAATCTTGAGTCCCTAGACTCATCACACAATCCACATCTTGTACCATCTCAGCGCATACTTAAGTACAGTGATCCTTATTCATTTAGTTGTCTTGGGACATGCCTAAGTACAACGATCCCCATTCCTCAACCTCTATTGGCTCACCCTTTGAATCCACAGGGCCTTTCACCTCAAAGTATCTTGTCTATCGAAACTCAACCTTTTGGGTCATCCTTGAATCCACAAAGCCTTTCACCTCCAGGTATCTTATTACCCTCAGACTCACCTTATCTTGGATCATCCTCAGCTGAATTCACAAGGTCTTTCACCGTAAAGTACTGTTGGAACATACCGAAGTATAAAGGTCCCCACCCCTTAAGCCAATATTCATTTCTCCTAACAAAATCAAAAAGAATTATTGAATAACACTGCACCCACTCCCGACAATCAGTCACACACCTCGCTAAAGAGGAACCATGAATTTTAATCCACCACTCCCAATAATCAGTCACGCACCTCGCTAAAGAGGATCCATGAATATTAATCCACAACTCCCAACGATCACACAGGTTAGGTTTTCTAACCATAGGAAATCCCCAATTATTCAAGTCCTGCTTGAATAATTGAATCATTTGGACCTCACGCCTAACGACTAAGTCCAAGGTATACCGTTCTAGTGTGGAACGTTATCCGCCTGATGAACCTTTTCATCGCCTTACCCATGTTCAAAGATCATCACATCATACCAGTTGTTCCGATATGGAACATATCCGGGCCAATGGGTCCACCCATCGCCTTACAAACACTCAAACACCATCACATCATACAAGGTTGTTCCGATAGGGAACGTATCCAGGCCGATGGGTCCATCCATCACCCTGCACAACACTCAAATCAACTTTTCGTCACCCTAGAGTGACGATCCATCATACCTGGGACCCAATCCGGACTCCCCGAGGGTCCACTCGAAGTTCTTATATCACCACAACCCAAAAACCCCATTCTAGGCACTAGCGATCGATCGCCAGTGTTGGGCGATCGGTTGCCCAGGCATTTACATGTAAAAGATTGATCGCCCATACGGGGTGATCGATCATCCACTGCACAATGAGCATAAATCCAAGGTTTTTACACCTTAGACCAAGGGCTACACCCCTTTACTCATTTTCCACACACATCCACCCTTTCATACTTCATCCATAAGGTCTCTGACCCTTTTTCATCCACGCCAAACAAAATCCCTACATTCCACATAAAATAATAGTTTAAATGTATAGAGAATAGAGATGAGGGAAGGGGTGTTACCTCTTTTACGTACTTCGAGACTCCAGGGGAAGAAAAGAACGCCGCTAATGCAGTCAAAATAACAATCAACCCCTAGGTAGAGCGTCTCTCTCGCAAACTTTTCCTCTCTCTCTCTCAAACTTTTCCTCTCTCTACACGTCAACCGAGGCACTATGGAAGAAATCAAACTCCACCAACGCGTCGAGAGCGTCGAACTATCCCAAGATGGCCTCCCTTTTCTTCCCTCTCCTTTCTCTCTCCTCCTTTCTCTCTCTACCACTCTCTCCTCCTTTCTCTCTCTACCACTCTCTCTAGACATTCTGGAGCAGAGCTTCTCCCCTTTTGCAAACCGTGAGAATGAAGAGGGCTGGCCCCTTTTTATAGACCATTCACATGACCCCTCTTAATGTGACTCGTTAACCGAGTCAACGCTTTGACTATTTGACTCGATTCCCGATTTTGCCGCACTTACGACCTCTGAAACACTACCACATGAAATCCGATTTTGACGAAATTTTAGGTGACCCGAACTTAGGGTAGTCCGACACCTGCTGTAAAAATTTCGGGGCAAAATTCTGAGTTTCGACAGCAAAAAATAAATTCGAGAGAAAACTGCAAAACCCATTAATTTTCTGGTTTTTGACACAAAACACGCTATCGTTTCTTCATTTGAGATGATTAACTGCCGAAACGACAAACGGTCGTCCTCACGGTCAATCGGCACGATGTGGTACCAGCCGCACAGATTTCTATTAGAATCCCCAACAACCATGGAGTCCCAACAGAACTCAAGAAATCTGCAATTTTCTTGTTTTCTTGATTTTTCTCAAGTATAAGACCCCCGCGGTCTCACGAATCGATACACAACATAATCGGTACGACAGGTGATCGTCCAGATCATGGTTTAAAAAATCGCCGAAACCGTTATATAAAGCCCGTTACGTAAAGGTTTCAGTGGTCTCCGATACCCGATACCATACATTTACTCGTCTATCCCGAAACAAAACCGTAACACCCAAAACCGTTATGTAACAGGTGTTACACCAGATACGTAAAGGATTCGGTTGTAGGACTGGGTTCTGAAAATCCCTAAACTCGTTCTAAAACCTCATCTTTGCTTCCTCTCTTCTTCTCTACCAATTCTTAGTACATTTTTTTCATAAAATCCTTTTGTTTTTTGTTGATTAACAACTTGAATTGGGGTTTGATTCATAGATATGAAGGAATCTAAAGCAGAATCTTTATTTCGGGTATGTTTCAACCCTCGACCCATCTAATTTCCTTATTTCTAAATTTTGAGCTTTATATTGGCTTTAAAAGTATCTTGTTACTCATTTATTATATGTTTTTCTATTTTTTTCTATTTATTGGAATTTTTTAGAATTTTTTTAAGCAAAAAAAAAAAATAATAAGTAAAGGCCGAAACAGTTACGTAACGGCGTTACGTAAAGGTTTCGGCAATGTCCATTACGGTGTCCGAAACCGATTTTTTAAACTTTGGTCCAGATAGTCAACCCATACATTGTGTACGATTTTCGAGGAAAACCACTAAAGTTCTATTGGTACAATCCAATCCCGAACAAAAACCCACTTTTCACCAATTTAACTAACACTTACTAATTATCCTCAATTAAGGACCCAAAAACACAATTTTATTATATTAACATTCCGAATTGTTACGGCTCCGGTATTAGTAACTCCCTCAGGGTCTGAGGATTTGAGGTATATTGTGATGCTTCCCGGAAGGGACCCATCTGCGTTCTGATACAAAACAAGAAAGTCATTGCCTATGGTTCCCGTCAACTCAAGGTACACGAGCAGAATTATCCCATGCATGACCTGGAGTTAGTTGTGTATTCGCACTGAAAATCTGGAGGCACTACCTTTACGGAGAAAAGATGGTGATCTACAGCGATCACAAAAGTTTAAAATATTTATTCTCCCAAAAGGAGTTCAACATGCGGCAAAGGAGATGGATTGAGTTCTTGAAAGATTACGACTATGTAATCCAATACCATCCTGGTAAAGGTAATGTGATAGCCGATGCCCTGAGTCGAAAAACGGTTGGTTTTTTGGCATATATGCAAGCAGAGCGTTGGAAGATGATTGAAGACTTCAAGAACTGAAACCCGAGTCTGGGATTCCTGGAGAATAACGCTAGGATGACTAGCATTCAGGCCAAGCCAGTATTGTTACAGAAGATTCAAGAGGCGTAGTTGGAAGATCAAGAGATCAGAGCTATTAGAGGCAAAATGCTTCAGGGAAAAGGGGTGATTTTGAAGACTCAGAAGATGGAATACTTCGACTCAAAGGTCAAATCTGTGTACCTGGAAACCCAGAGTTGAAGAATGAATTGCTCAATGAGGCACACCGATCTCGTTTTGCAGTACACCCTAGAAGCACGAAGATGTATCACGATGTGAAGAATAACTACTGGTGGAATGACATAAAAAGAACTCGATGTCTGGTGTGCCAGTAGGTAAAGGCAGAAAATCAGAAACCACCTGGTTTGTTGAATTCATTGCCTATTCCAAAGTGGAAATGAGAACATATCACGATGGATTCCGATTTCGTGGTGGGACTACCAAAAACAAGGAGTGGGCACGACGCCGTTTGGGTGATAGTTGATCGATTGACTAAGTCAGCCCACTTCCCCGCCATCAAAGATACCATCACTCTGAAAAATCTATCAAAGTTGTACATCAAAGAAATAGTCAAATTGCACGATGTATCGGTGTCACTTATGTCAAATCACGATCCGCGATTCACATCCCGGTTTTGACGAGGTCTACAAGAGGCTTTGGAAACGCAGCTAAACATGAGTACAGCTTATCATCCGCAGACCAATGGACAGTCTGAGCGCACAATCCAAACTCTAGAAGATATGATGCGCACTTGCAGTCTGGACTTTCGAGGTAACTAGGATGATCATTTGCCATCAATTGAGTTTGCTAATAACAACAGTTATCAAGCAAGTATTTAAATAGCTCATTACGAAGCCTTATACGGAAGGAGCTGTCGGTCGCCAGTATATTGAATTGAAGTAGGAGAACGTAAACTACTGGGTCCTGAATTGGTGCAAGAAACAACAAAGATGATGGAGTTGATTCGATCGAGCTTATTATCTGCACAATGCTGACAGAAAAGTTACGCAAATGGAAAACATGAGACTTGAGTTTCGAGTCAGAGACCATATCTTCTTGAAAATCTCTCCATCCAAAGGTTTGTACGATTTGGAAAGCGGGGAGAGTTAAGCCCACGATTTATTGGACCTTTTGAGATTTTGGCTAAGGTAGGAGGCGTAGCCTACCGTCTGACATTACCACCAGAGTTGGAGAGGGTTCACAATGTATTTCACATATCTATATTAAGGATATTCATACTTGATCATTCACATGTGATACAGTATGAATCGATTCAAGTAAGAGAAGACTTAAATTTTGAGAAGCTAGTGCAAATATTGGACCGCAAAGAAAGGTGTTGCGGAACAAGTCGATTAAGTTGGTCAAGATTTTGTGGCAGCATCACGGCACAAAGGAAGCCACGTGGGAACTCGAGGATGCTATTAGAAGTAGTCATTCTCAATTGTTTGAGGACTAATATGCTATGTAAATTTCGAGGGTAAAATTTTTGTAAGGATGGGAGATTGTAACGACCCAGAATTTTAATAATAATATTTTGAGATTATTGGTCCTTAACTGAGATGAATTTTACTAAAATTAATTACCACTAGATAGGTGTTTGATAAATTTGTGGCAAGTGGGTTTTTGTTCGGGATTGTGTTGCCACTGGAAAAATTCAACGTTTTCCTCCAGAAATCGCACACAGCGTATCGGTCGACTATCTGGACGATTACTTGTCATGCCGATTCCATCACGTATCGATTTACGAAACCGCGAGGAACTCATACGTAATAAAATTAAGAAATCTGCGGGTTTCGAAATTTAGTCGGAACTCAATATTTACCGATTGCCCCAATAGAAATCTTCGAAATTCACACTCCATGTCGGTCGGCCATCGAGATGACTGCCGATCATCTCGGCTTTAGTTCTACTCAAACCACGAAACCGCGTATGTTTAGTGTCCAAAACCAGGAGATTTGTGGGTTTTGTAATTTTCTTCCGGACTTACTTTTTACTGTCAAAACTCAACATTTTTTCCCGAAATTCGCACAGTGAGTGTCGGACTACCCCTAGTTCGGTCACCTGTCGTTTCGTCACCATCGCACGTCGTTTCGTAGAGTTACGGAAGCCGTACATGTGAAAAAAGTGCGAAAACCAGTCAAATGGTCAAAGTCCCACATCATTGTGGCCATGTGATGGCACATGGGCCTTGCCACATAGGCAAGAGTTTTGCCTATATAAGGAGGGGATCACCCCCCCTCATTCTCATTTTCACCAGAAGCTCTACCTGAGCTTTTTAGAGAGATAAAGTGAGAGAGGAGAGAAAAAGAGAGAGAAAAGGAGTGTACCTTGGGGTTGATCGTCGTTCTGAACACATTGGCGAAGTTTATTTTACTCCCCAGAGCCTCGAAAAATGCATAGTAGGTAAAACCCCTTTCCCTCTCTTCTATTTTCCTTATTCTTTTTATTTTATATGTGGAATGACGTGGAAAATTTATGGCATGGATGAAAAAGGGTCTGAGACCCCATGAATTGTGTATGGAATGTATGGGAAGGGATTTTAATTGAGTAGAGGTAGGGTAGCCCTCGGTTCCGGGCTGAAAAGCTCAGAATTTCGACTCGGCTGAGACTAGTGCGCAGGATTTGGGGATTTGAATTTAGTAGAAGCGATGGACGGATCCATCGGCCTGGGTACGTTCCCCACAATGACGGTATATCATCGGACTTGGTCCACAGGCGCGAGGCCTAACTATTTCGATTATTCAAGAGAGGCTAAGGATAATCGAGGTTACTCTGCGGTTAAAAAACCTAACATGTGTTAAATATGGCCGTGGTTCCTCTTTGACTAGGTCAGAAGAGACAGTGTTCAGTAAGGCTCGGGGTTCCTCGGTGATTGATAGTCGGGAGATGTCAGTCTGTTTGTGTAGGTCATCCATGGTTCCTCTTTGACTTGGTCAAGAGAGGCGGTGTCTATTTAGAGCCGGAGTTCCTCCGTGGTAGATAGTCGGAAGATGTCGGAGTCCTATTGAGTCTAAAGTGACTGAACATATTACTCTGTATAGATCAGGATTCCTCTTTGGTTAGGTCAGAAGATGACGGCAAACTGTTTATCGAGGTTCCTTCGTGGTGGATAGTCAGGAGATGACGGTGTCTGTATAGAGTCAGGGTTCCTTCATTGGCTTGCCAGAAGAGGTGGTAGGCAAGGTTGTCGGGGTCCCTTTGTGACTGATAACCGGGAGATGGCGGCGGATGCACAGTAGATGTTGACAATCAGTTGAGTATGAGGAGAATGTCCTTGGCGGGTGAATGTCCGGGTTATGTGTTGAATTTTTGGATTCTAAGTTGTCTGGGTCGGTGTACTCAGGTGTTGTGTTGTATTGAATCTTCGGATTCCAGGTTGTTTGGGTCGGAGTACCCAAGGTTCGGTTGTGATCGGGTGAACACCCGGAATTGTGTGAGATTAAGAAATGGGTGAATGCCCGAATATGTGTTAACACTTAGGTCTCCAAAATAGAATTGTGTATGGGTTACGGCCAGTTAATAGAGTCTAAGGACTCAAAGAGAAACATGATTGACTATTTTGAATGATAACTTGGTGATACAAACACTGTTAAATAAACGAACTTCATAATTGGAAATTACTATGATATTGGGGATCTCGGATAAGCTGAAATAGCCCTAAGTGACTATGAGTCACAGCTCACTATTTACTGTTTTATTATATTGTAACACGGAATGGAATTGTACTATTATCTCATTATTGATGTGTGTTAATATGTGAAAAATAGTCTCGATCTGTGGATTTTATTGGGCTTCATAGCTCACTGACGTTTCATGTCAGCGATCTCAAAGCTACTGATGAGTAGGTTGATGGTCCAACTAGACATTTTGAAGACTGTACAGACTATACCTAGTGCGTTAGTGGCGCGTGCTTTTATAAACAAACTTAATGTGATTAATACAACCATTTGGTTTGTGTTGATGACTATTGTGATGATCAGTACTAGTTGTTTATTGAAGCATTTGTTAAAATTTTGAAAATTCCCGCATTTTCGCAAGTAAAGTCTTCTGCATGCGTGATAATAACGAACAGACACACGTCTTGGAACAAGATTCCTTAGGCGCGGGTTCGGGGCATCACAGATAAGGGTAGTTTGGGTATTTCACGTTAACCATACTGTCTATTACGGGTAATAAGATGTCTATTATTTGTAACCACCATAAGTGTAATTATGTAATTCTCCACTTTACTAATAATATAAACAGAGAAGCGATGGATGTGAATCATAATCATCAATCACATTCTCTCCATCTCTATTCCTTCGTCTCTCTTCTTCCCTTTCTTCCTCTTTCTATTCTTTCTACTGAACTATCTCTACGTTGCAAGTGGAAAAGCTTGTATAGATGCAATAGACAAAGGAAAGAGACATGTACCATGTCAGGGTCCAAGCCATCAATAGCAAATAATCCATATCTGTCTTCAGGGACAACAATTCTTGTTTTTGGATCCAGACTCACTGTTTGACCTGCTCCAAAGAATTCATAAAGATTTAGAGCCTTTCCATGACTTTAGTAATTCCAAAGGAAAATGTCTAAAAGAACACAAAGTACCTTGTCCAGGCCTCTTTGGATGTATAAAAAAGAGCAATATTCAGGATAGTCAAGATTACACATTTCAAGATATTGTATCCTTATCTATTACCCAAAACACTCGCGTACAAGATCCATAAGAATAAGCCAGACAATAAAAGAAAGCACTAATAAACTCAGAAATTAACGCAAGGTAAAGTGTTATTTAGGGATGTTAACTCAATATTGATTTTGCACATATGCCACCATAGTAAAGGAAATTGGTTTTTCATCTCTCTTCCACAACAGGGTCCAATCTTACATGGTGATGTATACAATTTTTTTCCCGGACAAACAGAAACTAATAAGTAAATCTTGTATGCTTGACAGAAACAGCTTTAGTAAGAGCAACCAACCATGCCCTACCCTACGATAAAACTTAATGATGGGTTATATGGCACAATTCATCAGTACAATAAAATTCAAGGGAAATCCTTAAAAAGATCAACGAGTACCAAAATCAAGTGTCCTAGATGAACTGTACTTCAGAACTTCACATATTTCTCATCTATAATAATCTACTCTATGTTATCCAATTTTCTTGCATTGCAATGTCATTTTATTATTCATTGAAACCACACGGAATCTTCTTCTTTTCTTTCCTATAAATCTTACCAGTAGAAGAATCGAAACGGGACCACAGCTTTGTTCGAAATTTGTAATCAGCGCCAAGGAGTCGAACCCAGACTCGTTCTTCATTACCATTGTCATCGACAGCATTCAAAATCGAACCAGCAATACCAGGCACCAACAAGACCGGATCAAGATTAGGGTTTACATAAGGTTGAGGCTTCTTAATAAGATTCAACCACAGCTCCAAGGATTGAACTATTTCTTCCAAAAAAACGGCCATTTCCAAATCTCTTCAGCAACGAGAATATCGATGAGAAACCAGAAATTGGTTATCCGAGATTTCGATCCCTAACCCTAAATCAGAAGCATCTGCTGTGAAAAGCTAGAGATCTTCAAAATTCAGGAGATTTCAACTGTAATCGCCTGGAAATTTTCTGAAGAAGAGTGGAGGAGATCGAGAATTTTCAGGATTTGGAGTCGAGATTGTTGAGGATTTACGGAGACGAAGCGAGTCGTGAAGATAAAGGAACAGCAAAGGTTTTTCATTACGACAAGGATGACTGAGAAGGAGACGACTCCAATTAAATACAAGAAAATATCCTTCTACTGCTAAAAGTAAACTGATTTTTTAACACTTTTTTAAATTAATTTTAATTTTTAAATTTTTTTTCATTAGAATAGTTAGCTAACAATATATTAAATTGGAAAATAATCGTGATGCGAGGACGGGTGTCTCGGCTCTCATTTTCTTGTCCTGTGCCCCTCTTCTAATCCCATTTAACTGTGGTTAGTATTCATCCACACTTAGGGTTCACCCATCTACCCTTGATTTTTTGAAAAATATAATAAAATAAATTAACTAAAGGATTAAAAAAAAATTAACCTGAGTTAATAGGAGTTGAAGATCCACAATGTGAGAGTGAGGAGGAATAGTCCCCTCCTCGGCCGGCGAGGGGACTATTGCTCTATTATATTATACTAGGTAGCTAACAATATATTATATTATAGCTAATAAAAAAAAGACATCTTTTTATTTAATATCCGATGACAATAAAATAGAAAAAGGCAAATCCAATTATCATCCCTTGAGGTAGTCATGTGTCACTTTTGACACCTTTTAACTATGGTTTGGATTCACCCACTCTTAAGATTCACCGGATTTAATATTTTAATATTAAATGAGCCGAGCCCAAATTGACATTTTTGAGCTCGAGCTAAGCTTGAACCAAGCTTGAGCAACATCAAAAATCCAGCGAGTCGAGCTTGAGCAATGCCCAACTCGGCTCGTTGACACCCCTAGGTCACTTCACCCACTCATCTTTGGTTTTTTTTAATATTGATTTTTTTTTAATTAAAAGAATGTTTTTAATGTTTTTTAATATTAAAATATTCTTAAAAAAATTTCAAAAAAAAAAACAAGAATGGGTGGGTGAACCGTAAGGGTGGGTGACTCTTTAACTTCAAGTAAGGGGTGTCAAAAGGAACATGTGGTAACCTTAAAGGGTGCTAACTGGATTTGGCAAATCCGGTTATCAATGGAGAGGATTTGACTTGATAAAATATGATTAGTACTAGGGTACTTTCTTTTATGTTTTAAGTATTGACTACACACTATTCTTAACCAAAAAAATAAAAAGACTACACACTATTAAATACATTAAAAAAAAAATAGAATATACTAAAACAAAAAAATTACTTATAAACAAGGGTGGAGCTCCGATTTAGTAGGGCAGGCAATGATTGATTGAAAATGGTACTAATTGTTGATGGATGAATTGTTGGACATATATGCCCTCGAAAGCCAATAAGAGATTTTTCTATGTTGATTAGATAAGCATCATATTCACACAACCAATTATAAAGGGTATTTATATTAATTACTGTCTCATATGATGAAGACATAAAGTTCCATAGGTAACATTGTAGGAAAATCATGCAAAGGTTGCGAGGAGATATGATTTTTCGGTTCCTTGTAAACCTAATATTGTTCAAAGCCTCTAGAGTACTGGTTGGGCGCCGAACTTCATCATGGCTTGCACATGTGTAGTTTTATGAGATAGTGTGATGAATCTCATTCACAGAGAGTGGTGACTCTTGACTAACATGTGAGTATATGTAGCAAGTACATAATACTAAACGGGGTCACTAGTGGATACCCTATGAAATACACTGTCAGATTGTATTAGGGTTATCAATTTGACAAATTATCCTTAGACCTGAGAGGTTAACATCTTCTCAGACATTTGTCTATATGGCTTTGATGTGTCAATCGGCAATGTCCAATACACAGGACTAACTACGGGTACGTTGGGTCATGTACACAATGTTTGGAGAAGTGTGTAAACACTCAATAAGGAATCCACAACTCCTTAATTGGAGATAATGATATTAAGATGATATTTGTTGAACTGAACTGTTAAATCCAGTACTGGTGCTTTTTCGGTAAAATGGTCTTTATCGAAGTTGATATTTTCAATATGGAAATGTATATATAAATATATATATGTCAGTTCTTTTCTAATGTTTCTTCAAAAGTGTTTTGGAGGTTCAGTTCAATGAAAAGTAATCATGAGAAAAAGTTCTATTCATAAGCTAGGGACTAAGACAATGGAATTGTTCCAATCCCAGAAGCTTACAAGTGATATCGGAATGTGGAATGATTTATTTATAAATATATTGTGAGATGGTACTTACAAGCAATTCTCTAATTTCTGGAGGTTAATCACATTGTGTTAATGGACATTAATTGTGATTGGTGGAAGTCCAGGGATATAGATAAAATTCTATAATCCTAATAGAGTATAGGAAAAGTGTTTCCTAATAACAATGCTTCAACCAAAAAGGTGAAGTACTTGGTCCCACAATCGGAAATAGGAGATCCCTTTAGATCCCACACACAAGGACCTTCTTAAAATATTTAATTTAATTTATAATTAAATTAATTAATTTCTCTAAGTAATCACTATATGGTATAGTAAAGTTCTAAAAGGTGGAATCACATTAGATGTGAAAAACCAAATGGGTAGGACCCATTGAGAATTATTATAAAAGAATAATTCAAGTAACCAAGAGGGTTTTAGAAACCCTTTGGGCGTGTGGAGTGGGACCCACCTAGGGTGGGACGCCCACTTCAAGGAGGAAATAAAAATTATTATTATTTATTTAATTAGTTTCTAATAACTAATATCCTTATTGGATAAGGTTAGTTAGTTAGTTAGAGTTAGTTACTAATTAAAGATTCCTTGTTGGACAAGAATTCTATTAGTTTCTTGCTAATCAAGGAATCCTAATTGGATTAGGATAAAGATAAGATTAGTTGGACACTAATGGATGAGATTAGTTTCTATTTTGATTATTCTTAATTAATTATGGAGAAACCAAATGGGAAACTAATTGAGGAATCTTTATTGGATAAGGACTAGGAAACTTTGGTTTCAAACAACCAATGAAGCCTATAAAACGGGTGGATGTCCAAGGCTTTGGATATAAGAAAATTTTCCAGAATTTTCCAGATTTGGAAACTTCTCCCCTCTCCTCAAACCTCACGCCCTCCCCTCTCTCTCCTTGAGGTGTACGGTCACACTCATCTCTCTCTTCTTTTGTCTTCTTGATTGGATCTTGAGGAAAAGAAAGAATTCATCTTGTTCATCAAGAAAGGTTCTTGATCAATAAAGATTAGATCTTTTATTCAAGATTCCTAGAGCTGGAAATTTGGAAGGGTCATTAGCTTCCATTAGAAAAAGCTTTAAAGGAAAAAGAAGATTCGTGTGAATTGACAGGAGACTTGACACTTGTGAAGTTTTGCGAGTACTATTCTAACGTGGATTTGACTTAACAATTTCAAATTCGCAAAGGTGAATGTTATTTTAACCTTCATTGAATAAAATCAATTAGAATCTTAGTTAGATCTTGGGATTCGATGTATGCCCCCCAAGAACTGTGTTTCTAAAATTAAAAAGAGGCATACTTTCATGAATGATTAAGCAAGTACGAAATATTTTGGGTCTAAGGAGATGGGGTTCATATCGTAACCCAGAAAAAAAAAATTACTGTTAAGTTTGAGGGCCATTTTGTCCATTCATTTCCTACTTATCTTACGAGTATTTTATCTCATAGTTTTTAGGACAACTGAAGACTCCTTACCACATGACTATGCCCTATTAAATAATTAAAAAACATGGTATAAAAAATGAGTCGGTCTATGGGTACTCCCAATTCCCAAATATACTCCCTAAATCCTAACCGTTTATAACCAACCACAAAGGGTCCGGATTTCAGTGGCTTATTTTGTCTTTTCTATTGCCACATCAGCTGAATCCTAACCGTTTAATAATTGAAATAAATGGTTAGGATTTAGCAGTATATATGGGAGAACACTTTCGGAGTATCCCTAGACTAATTCATAAAATATATATTTTGTTTTCAAAAGTTCAAGGGACAATTGCTCTCTTAACTAATGGCTATGCCCTATTAAATAATATAGTATATTATTTTAGGGGGCAACTGTCCCCTTTTCTTATGATTATGTCTAATTAAATAACTTAGTTTAAAATATTTATTTTTTCAAGTTTAGGGGGGCACTTGTATGCCCCCCATTACCCATGGCTATATGGCTTGAAAGGAAAAAAATGATCTTGCTTTTCAAAAGTTCAGGCAAACCCCCACTGGCTCTGCCCCTGCTTATAAATTATGTAACTACACATTGACTACGAAGGGTAAATCATTCGACAATACATTGAAACCAAAAATATCACGACATCCTAAAAAATAGTTTCCACCTAGTCTAGGTTGGTGTCAATAAGACAATCCATGGATGTGAGCTTTTAAACAATTCAAAATCTATTTTAATATGAAATGAGAGTATCCTCTATTTCTAGGGTTTATGAATAGAAGATACCAACTTAAAACCATAGCCCACTTATAGACAGAAAACCTCTACTTAATTACTATCGACTTTACTAAGAGAACTTATTTATAGTACCATCTCGGTATCAAAACGGATGCGTTTTTTTTTTTGGTAAAGACATAATTCGTTATTCTTGAAAACCACTTACAACATCCCCTAAGGGGCCTAAGAGCTTGGGCCGCCAAGGAATGGTTAACTGAACCAAGAGTAGGCCTCAAAATGCTATTGGTAAGAGCTTGATGAGTGACATTGTGGGCCATCGAATTAGCAAGCCTGCTGATAAACTTGAATAACACCTTGTCACAATCAATAATAAAAAAAAAAAAAAACAAAGGATATACCAACATAAGACTTGTGCTCCACTACTTTGTAACTTGTCCCCTTCTGAAAGGAAGAATGCTTTTAGAGATAGAAAGACGATACTGGAGGGACGAGTCGGTTGGTGAAAGGAATGGAGAGGTTAGAATTAGGGTGCACATCTAAGAGGGTAGAAAACTTCAAATTAAAATAAAAATAAAAATCTTAATGAGGTGTAGTCATCAAATATTAGGGTGCAGTACTTAACACCATCCTAAAAAAAAAAATTAACATGAGATCCACTATTAACCTTCAATGCCCATTAGAACTCTAATGAAACCATATCTGGAATTGATCCAATCAATAAGGACCATGGTTGAGAATTGTTTGATCCAATTTTACTAAAAAAGAAGCGAAACTTAATCAACTTGAAGTAAAACACTGATTTTGTTATCTCATGTATGCTTTTTGTGAAAATCAATTGGGGGTATTCCTCCTTTGCAATTTAAGGATAATTCTGTGTAAACTACTGAACTTATTAAAATTCTATGAATTCTAATTTTTATAAACATCAATTAATAATATTTAATTGTTATATGAATTTAAAGTAATGTAAAAATATATTTATTAGTTATATATACTAACTACAATATTAGTATAAATATCCTGCTATAAATCTTTATCTTTACTATTATAATGCGAAAGGCATGCGTAGATGATTTTTCCAAAATTCCCAATTTACCCTTATATAAAAACAAAACATTGATTAATGTTTTACTTTAATTCCCAAATTACCCTTACCTTTGATTTAATGTTTTACTTTAAATCCTAAACTACCCCTTGCCATCTATCTATTTAGAATCACAACCAATTGTGATTGACCTCGAGGAGAGTTCAATCACACCCGTGGGTTAACACGTGCCCCTTTTAATTCCTATTTAACTATGGTTAACTCCTTTCCCTCGCTCTCACGTGCATTGCACGTGCCACTAGCGAGTTCAATCGGGTGTCGTTAACTCTTTCCCCTCGCTCTCACGTGCTTCGCACGTGTCACCCGCTAGTATTATGTAATAAGTAAGCTACTTAAAAATAATATTATTAAATAAAATGAGTTTTAAATAATTTTTTTGAAAAATAATAATGAATGACCTATATTGAACATTTGAAAAATATTAATTACGTAAAATAACATTCAAAAATATTTATTAATTATAAATTAATTAATACACCAAATGATTTGAAGTGGTAGTCATATTAGATCAGGTAAGATGTCATATTTATGTAATTTTTATTCTCTAGAGATATGTTAAGAGCCTGTATATATAAATGAAATTACACGAATTACAGAGATTGATATCTGCCTTTATTTTGGATCATCTGCTTTTGAATGTATGAGTGTATAAGAGTCTTCTTTATTTGAACTTAGCTTCATAAAATCTGAAATTGAGTAAAGGATCTCATAATTATATCACTGATAAAGATTGGAGGTTCCTTGCATTATAGAGCACGAACCAATTGGTGAGGGGGATCCATCTATTAAAGAAGTGGTATTTAGCTCTAAATTTTATCCCTACTAACATTGATTTTACGTTAAAGCTAGTGCATTCTGTGATTGTTTCTCTCCTTTAAATTTTCTGTTATTTGAAGTTTTTTAGAAATTCATTAATTTGGTAAAATATATAATTTTGACTTCTAAAAATAATAATGAGAAAGTCTACAAATTTTAAATTATGAGTGATGTATCAATTGCAAGGCACTTGCTCCTTAGTAAAATTTTACAAGTAAATTATAAAGCAAAGGCAGAAGAAAAATAATCCGCTCCTCGGTGGAGTGAGGGCGGCGTCGCCCCCTAACCAACATGCATGTCGCTTTTTATTTCCATTTAATTGTTGTTAAGATTCACTAAATCTTAAAAATCAAGGCTAATAATATTAAGCACAGTTAAAGAAGTTTATAACAATTAAAAAAATGGAGTAAAAATGACATTTGTTGGATTAGAGAGGGCGCTCCTCGCTCCACCGAGTTAGGAGTGGATTATTATTGATCAAAGTCGAATAAGAAATCAAAGGTCAATTTTTTTCCAAAGACGTGTAGGTGCAACATATGGTATTCCTACCCTACAATAGGGAGATGGGCTGACACTTGTTGTCACCACCTTGTGTTTAGGGAAGCCATGCCACTGAAGGTCACAATGTCAATTTGCTACAAAAGGGATCATGGAGATAGATTATAGCCAATTGCAATTGAATTGCATATGTGGCAAATCTAGATTGGATGAAGGAAAACGAGAGATATTCAAAATTTGAAATTTTTTCTCTTTCAATCAACATCTACCTCATATGCAATTGAATTCTCTTGAATTCAATTGGAATTGACTGTGATCCTATCTGAGTATCATGATATTAAACTACAACTCCAATGCTTGTGCCAAGGAAATGGTGTAATTAACTTCCCTATTAAAGAGTTGCATTTTTTTCGTTGTGCCCGTACTTCGTAATTAAAGTGGAAGTTGAGGACAAAGACCACCTTTAATGATCTCATCCAACTACTGCCCCATCTTTATTACCACTGTGAGTCAGTACCAAAAAAAAATATATATATATATATATATATACTAGCAAACACCCCATGCTATGCACGGGATGAGGAAAGACCTGAAATTTTATTTTATTTTTGATCAGTAAAAACAATTTCATTAAAGAAGGAAAATGGACAAATTCACAAATAGTGAATCACAAAGAGCCAAAGCAAAAAAAGAAAATTAACTATTAACAAAAGCACAACAAAACAAAACACAAAGAACAACACAACACTCCTTGGCTACCAATATGAGATAAACTCGTCAAACTCTATCTCCATCACATCAGCTTTAATGGAGACCCATTCTTACAATCTAGAATTATAAAACATTATAAATTATACTTTAACATGTTATAATTCAAACATGAAAAATATAAAAAGAATCAATATATGCAACCAATTTATTAAACTAAGTGACTAACCTAAGACAAACTATAAAGCTAGAAATAAGAAATAATTAACTTAGATTTTGAGAACCTAAGAGTTTTAGTTAATTTTGAAATTAAATAGAAGTCTCAGTTTCAATTCTCACCAAAAGCCTTAAATATTTACTCACCCTAGCATTGCTCATTTTGAAATAATAAGACAAAAAAAAATAGATTTTCTAAATGTGATTTCTCATAATGTGACTTTGTGTTATATCTAACCACATTCTTCAGACATCCTAATAGAAAATATAAAAAAATTAGAAATAAAATAGGAGAAAGAAAGTAATTTAAAATCATTTATCAAGATGAATATGCATACCGCAAGATGCATTGAAATGTAACATAAAATAATAATACAAAACCAAACTACACAAAATAAATTGAATAGACAAATTTATTTATTATTCATTATACTATAAATTAATAATGATTGGCATAGTAGTAAAGGAAATTTTGTTTTAAGTTAAAAATTTGACTGATAATTGCATATCAGGAAAGGAAATTATGTTTTATGTGTCAACTGTAAATTCAAGATTTGTAAATTGGCTAGGTTTGTTATAGATAAGGTTTTTCTAAAGGCATTTCTTCCTTATAATTAGAAATCTTGTTCCCATATACTTCCTCTCTTATCATCTGAAATCAGCTTTGTTATATGATGACAAACCACCATTTAATCTAAAAGAAAGAGTGACTGAAGGTCCAAAAGCAATAAACCCAACAAAATCTAGATGCCAACCTTTGCCCATGAATATCAAAAAAATGCTCAACTAAGGGGAATGAGTTCTGATAATTAAAAGCATACTCTCACCCCCAGAAAACTCATTTGCATTTCCATTTTTTCTATTATTAACATTTCCAAACTATGTTTTTTTTTTCATTTGTGTTTTTTTGTTAGTTTGTTCATATATGGGTTTGAGATATTGGTGGGCGATTATTAGATTAATGGAGACAAACCATAGATTCTTTTCAAGCAAAATCAGAGACTTGAACCTTTTTAGGATGACCCAAGAACATAATAGATCAAAAGAAAATGAAGGTTCTATTCTGTTTTGGTTCTGAATATGATACAATTTCTTGGAAGGAATATAACTGTTTGATATATTATTCATCCGCACTCAGGGGAATCTAGTTGTCCAGTAATTTTAACTTTAGAGTCTCAAGTTACGTTCCTTTTGTAGATATTACATTCCTTACTTGTGTAGATAAATAAATACTCCTAGATGGCCAATAAGCCTATTCTAATCAATTGATCCCAGTAGCAAGTTATGTGTCAAACCAAATCTAACCATCTTAACTCTCCCAATATCCATTTAAAATCCCAAACAATAAAAAAATAAGAAATCCTTATGATCAAATATTTGTGCAAAAAATAAAAACTTACCTCAAATTACCACCTTCTATTACTTAAATCTCATTCCATAAAAACTATTGGTGATATTAAGACCAGGCATGAAAATAAAATCACTCAATTCACTATGTTGGAATACCTTCCTGATGAGATCCTCCTTCTACTAGATGAAACATGTATTAAGCATTTGCATGCTCATGGGAAAGCAAGGCTAATAAAGTGATCATAGGCAGAAGCAACACCAGCCAACAGGCGGTCATCAATTTCATGTAAGGCCCACAGAAGCTTGCAATGTAAAGATGGATAAATTACAACAAATCCACAAGCATTCTATAATCAAAATTGAAAAGGAAATGAAGAATAAAAGACCAACAACTCACAATGGATAAACCATGGTGATTAGACTTGATTATGCACAAACCAATATTAATTTAAACAACAAATATCAATGTGTATAGAACAAAACAGAGTATTAGGCAATAAAATTCCTTACAATCACAGCTCTTGTACATGCAACTTCACTGATACAGGAAAGAGAATATATCAATGGCTTCCACAGCCTCTTCAGATTACTCAAGGCTAATGAACTCAAAGCCCCTTGATTTCCCATCACCATCCCTCATGATAACAACATTGCAAACCTTGAATTCTTTAGTTGTATACCTGTGGCTCCTTTAGAATGCATACCATGTTGGTTAAGAGATCTAATCATTGCGGTAACTATGCTTCCAATTTATATTAATACTAATGACATAAGGTTAAAAATATTAATAGTAAAGGAGGAATTAGAACTAAGTAAGGTGGTACGAAAGGTGAAAGTAAGGTTTATATAAGTGGGAAATAGCCATTGTTTTGGAGCATTGAATGGTTGAAATGGTAGGGGCAGCTAAGAGGTGAGCTAAGTATGAGTATGATATTTTAAACAACTTAATTGAAAATTATTAGCTTACCACTTAAACAAAATCTCAAAGAACAATTAGGGTTCCAATATCCATAACTTGGAGAAGAAACGACATCTAATTCAACTGAAGAAACCATGAAATCACAATTTCTCATACCAAAAATGATGAAAATGTGCCCAAACCCTAGCCCTATTTGTTATCCTCTCATTCAAATATCTCAAGCTACCAACTGAAAATAAAAATAAAAACCAAAAGAAGAAAGGGCACTTACTATTGTCGTCTTGCTTGAAGCAACAAAAGCGTCACCAAGGAACCCGTTTCCGTAGATCATGAATTTCAGCAAACCAAAAAAGAATTAGAACCAAATGCAGGGGAAAAGAAGCCCTACATGATTGAATTAGAACCAATGAACCCTACCTTCAAAATACCCTTATTTAGATTTATCTTTCCTTTTGAAACTTTCTGGTTGAGGGTGACATTCCTTGGCTTTGAGAACTTTCACTCTTTCTTCTCTGACAATGTCAAAGAAAACCTGAAACTCTTTGTACAGTTTTTTGTTGTGGGGAGACGAAGAGAAACAAAATGAGAGAAGCCACAAGTCGTGGAGTAAAAGAGAGATAATGGGTAGAGGAAGAGAGGGAAATGGTAGAGGGAGAGAGGAAAGGTTTGGTTTAGATGGGGGGGAGGAATCTTGGGGATTGGGAAATGAATTGATGGGGAAGGAGTGAGATAAACAAGGGACTTTATTAGAGGGAGGAAAACGGTAGGGGGAATTGGGGAATAGTTAATGAGGGGGAGAGGGAAAGGCCTATTGGGGGACGAATGAGTACGTAGATACATATGAAGACTTTATTGGGGTAGAAATAAGTGTATGTATCCACGTGGCAACAACTTGGAGCAAGAATGAGACAATTTGAAGGTATCCACGTGGATACCAACAACTATATAGTAGTATAGATTACTACTACTACTGTGAGTTGATTTAAGTGAGGGTAATTCATGAAGGGAATGCGCTTGGGCTAGCAATCCCATTTCGTTAATGGCCCTTACCTTACAAAAATGTCTTGCACAAAAAATATAAGGATAAGTGATTTAAAACTCTTGATAGTACCTACTATCAAGAGCTAATCTTGATAGTAGGTATCAACGAGAGCTAAGGCCGCACGATTGAAAATCATCTAGTGCCAACTATAAAGTGGGGTCCACCATTTAAGGCATTTAGTTCTTGTCATCGTTGAATTTTCAATCGTGTGATCTTTCTCTCTGATCTTTCTCTCGATGTAACCTACTTTCGAGAGTTTTCTCACTTTCCAAAATTTAATAGAAAGGAAAATACTTAATGTATCCATAGTTTCCACTATGTAACTAATGGCTGGTCCTCATTGGTCCATGACCCACTTTTAAATATTTTCCAATTGTGGTTAAAAATCACTCACCCCTAGAGTAAAGCAATCCAACGTTAGTTTTTAGAAAAAAAAAAAGAAGTCAAAATTGTAACTGAATTTAGTTAAACTTAACCAGGGAGGAAGGGTTGTTAAAAGGGACACAAGGACACGAGGTAAGATAAGAAGACCCAGGTTCCGCTGATCACTGCTCTAATAAAAATAGACCATGTGTCTTGCAAGAAGAATTGAGAGAAGCTTAGGAGGCGTTTAGAATTATTTCTATTGGGTACTTATTTACTTATGGTTAAAATAAAGTACTAAGCGACGTTTAGTCAGATAATTATTAGAATAGTTATCCGACGGAGTGAATTCGGATAGTACATTTATGATCGGATACAAATTCAGGTACTGGTATATCTAATCCATTAAATATCCGACCCATTATAATATATATATATATATATATATATATATATATATATATATATTTTAAATTTATAAAACTAATATAACCGTTTAAATATATTTTTTTAATAAATTTATATTTTTTAAAACTAATCAGATAATTTGGATACTATTCGAATTCAAATATTTTAATCAGAGTCAGATACAAATATCATATTTCAATATCTTAATTTCGGATATTTATTCGGGTACAAATATATAATCGGATACGAATTCCTATAGACCACTATCTGTTCCGAATCCGCTCCATTTATAGCCCTAATACAAATAAATAAGTACAAGTAGTTTGGACTCCAAAAAAAGTACTTCCAACTAAGTTAACTAGGGCTACTTGTTAAAAAAAATACTTATTCATACAAAACACTTTTGAACTTATAATAGTGTTGCTAGATGGCCTTTTAGTATTTTACGTTTGGAGATAAGACTTGTTTTGCCCCTAATAATGACTTCACTGGTCTATCCAAATATGATTAGGTTGCCACTTAACTCAAATTCTACCTAATTAGTGATTGGATCTAAATTCCCAACCCGGGCTGCCAAAATGGATAAGCATACTCTGATCCTATCTTTACCGGGTCTGAATTGATGGGTCACTCATTGACAACCCATTTTAGGTACTAGTTAGAGGTGCAAATGCATAAAATTTGGAGTTGGTACATACGGAAAATCCAATAGAAGCGATATAGTATGTGCCTGGATTGTTGATTTATTAAATTAGTTTTTTAAATTGGATTTAATAAAATAAAAGTTGGGTTTTAATGATTTGGATGAGTTTTCTCCCAGTGAAAAGCTTTCCTGATTCTCGCTTTTAAACTAGCGATGAGTCTTATCCATGTTTCTCTCAAACATCACTTCTTCATCCTTGAAAACTTCCGCTATCTAGCCCCACCTCTATCCCTCTGCTTTCTTCTTTTGTTCCTTCTCTCCTTCCTGAGAACCTCTTCCTTCAGCAAGCTTTTTGAAGAGACCCGTGTTTAATTTCATAATTAATGAAGGTAAAATGGTCAATTAAAATATACCTTGTGTGTTTAATGCTAATCTACACTTGTGGAGTGTTTAAATAAATTATGCGGTCAATTAAATGAAAAAAAAAGTGAAAAATAAGGAAAACAAAATGGGATAGGGTGTTTGAACGGATTCCCCTATGTTCGAAGCCGGTCTAACGGACCCCCAGGGTGTTCGAACGACCTTTCATAAATGCGAAAATAGTAGCCACCCTAAACCCCGTTCAATTGGGTGTTTGAAAGGCCACTAAGGGCGTTTGAACGACCAGTGTAAAAATTTATAGAAAATGCCCTTTTATGCAATTTTTAGGGTTTTAAACCCTAGGGCTATATATAGAACATTTATGTCGAGGATTGAGAACATTCTAATTGTTCTAACCTAATAGAGAGAGAAAAGAGAGAAACCCTAGGGTTTTCTAGAGTTTTGCTTGGAAATTGAGAAGAAGGCTTGGAGATCACCCCCAAAGCCACTTTCAAGTGATTTGGATTGAAGGGAATGATCCCTAAGGTCGATATACTTTTTAACTTAACTTTATTAAGTATTTTGTATGTCTAAGCATGATTGGGCAAGGGTTTTTAGCTATTTCTCATGATGATGGGTAGACTATGATGTATGGAGCATGAAATAGAGTTTTGCTTATGTTTAAGGATTTAATGAGGATGATTTTTGGTTTATGGGTTTACTAATTGATGATTAAATCTACTATGTTGGAAATTGTGGAAGGAAAATGATGATGGATGAATTTGAATGAATGTCTAAGGTTTGTGATTAATTGTGAATGAAGAATGAGTTCTTATATGGAGAAATGTGATTTTTGTGAAGAAAGGAGGTGGATTAGGTTTAATACTTATAAATTGTGTTATGTAAATTGTGAAATTATGATAAAGTATGGTTTATGATTTTCATGGTAAATTATGTCTTATATGTCTTGTATGGTGGTTGATATTCGGGTAAGCCAAAACTTATGAGGTAGGTCTTCCAGATCGGGAATTCTCTAACCATATGGAATGAGATGTCATGGTGGAGTTTCCTTGGTGGAGACTGAAATCTAAGAGATGATCGGTTCGAATGTTAATCATGACACTTAAGCACCCAAGTGCATGTGTATGATATGCATATAAGTCTCATGAGTCCACAAGTCCCACAAATGCATGGTTACTTGAGCACTGACTTACCCGCGTGGGGGTATTACACATATGAGTGTTGCCCAGTAAATGGACCCTAGAAGGGGGGTGATTAGGGTCAATGGCACAATAAAAATTTGCCTTGGACTAATTTGCAAAATTAAAGAAATTAAGGCAATGCAATAAGCAATAATTAAAAGAATAAGAGGTAAAGAGTCAAGGAGATGCAGATACTACAAGTTTGTTCATGAGATTCGACAACTTGTCTACGTCCCCGCCTTTCAGCTTCCCGCTTCAAGAATTCTCATGATTTTACTCGTACAAGCTTCTTTACCGGGTGAAACTCAAACCATTTACAATCCCTTCATAAGCTGGGATACCATATTTACTGCAAGAGAACACCCTCTCTTGACTTCACAAAGTTCTCCGGCTTCACAGACAAGAATCCTCGATTCTTGATTTCATTTAATAAAAAGTTGTGATTCGATTTTGATCCAGTTACAGAGCTCATGTCGCACCCCAAAATTTCCCTTAGGAGTTAGGTGTGACTATATAACCTGACAAACCATCCTGCAACTGAAAAAGTCATAAACATAGCAGAGGTATATAAATCAGAGTGCGGAAGCTTAACCAAAATTTCTCCTTTAATAATTCTAGGATTGTATTCCAAGTTCATATACGAAACATAACAAGTAAAGGTGGACATGCCCACCTATCAAAATACTAAAATCATAACTCTCTCTCTCTCCATAGTCATCCAGGTAAGACCAACTATCTAGGTTTCTTGCCTCCACTTGAGGCTCTACCATTGGCTCCACGTGAGGCTCCTCCTCACCATAGTCTTCCTCGATCTAAGGAACCGGAACACATATGTCATATGGTGTACCTACAGACATCAATAGGTATGGCTGAGTATGGAATACTCAGCGAGTACAAGTTACTAGCTAACCATAGTAATAACATAATTCAATTTACAATTCCAATTTAAATAAACATGATAACCATGACATGCAGGAGACTACATGCGAAAACTCCGTATAAAACCCGTGCTCATAATTCATAACTTGTTCTTGAAAATATATTTTCGTGTTTTCAAAACTTGCTTATCGTATTTAAATCTCATTCTTGTCTTGTTCTTGTGTCGTGCCCCAAAATACCCCTTAGGAGTTAAGGGATACTTTAGGTGTGTAATACTTAACCTGACAAACCCTCCTGTAATATACACAAGGCAAGACATAACGAAATCATAATACAGTGCGGAAGCAGAACCCAAAAATTTCTTTTCTATACATAATGTGTATTCCAAGTTTGTATTCCAAGTTTGTACATACATCACAAAAGTAAAGGTGGACATGCCCACCTATCAAAATACAAAATGATAGTACTCTCTCTCTCTGTGTAATCACTCTAAAAGGGCCAGTGGTCTAAGTCCTTTGCCTCCTCCTGAGAGCTCTACATATGGCTCCTCCTCGCCATAATCCTCCTCTATCCAAGGCCCTTGATCACAGATGTCAAAGGGAGTCCATGTACTTGCCGACATAACATGTACAACTGAGCATGGAATACTCAGCGAACCAAAACTACTATTTAATAGTGCTATCATAATTATAATATTAAACACAAGTGTGTAAGGAAATATTGATCACCAGTTCATGCTTAAAAACTCGTCGTGGAAAACCTTTTGTAAAACCTATTCTTTCGGTGGGAAACAAACCGTCTTATGCATGCTTATGAATGCTTATAAACCTCATGTTTTCTTATGAGATCTTGTGAGCTTTCGAGTTCTTATAATTTTTCTTGTGAGCATGCAAATTCTTATGAGTTCTTCACTCTTCACTAGTGGCCCCCTTTGTACCATCCCACTAAACATCCACCCAAAGTAGCTTGGGAATATCAGTTGGTTAGTAGCGCTCCTCGGGCCGTCCCACTAGCTTACGAGTTCTTATAAGTTCTTACCTAGTGGCACCCTTTGTACCATCCCACTAAACACCCACCCAAAGTAGCTTGGGAATATCAAGTGGTTAGTGGCGCTCCTCGGTCCGTCTCACTAGCTTACGAGTTCTTACGAGTTATTCTTGTGAGCTTATGATCCTTGGAGATATATGTAAGATCTTAGACTTATGAGGTTCTTACGAGTTCTTGAAAAGCCTTGCGAGACTTATGATCCGTGGAGTTTATACAAGATCTTGGACTTGATCCTTGTGAGCATGAGTTATCCGATCTTAGAATACCAACCTAAAGTTTGGCTTTATCAAATACTTATGCTTCTTTCTTATGAATGCCTTTAAAAAAACTTGTTCATGACTCTTGAAATACATGTTTATGCAAAAACTCGATCATGCATAATTTAACGTGCGTGGAGTGCTTCTGAGCATCATTGCGTATATATGTAAAGCCTTAACAATTCATATAAGTTCATACAAGTCATAGTAGCATTTTAGTATCATTGGATAATTCTAAAATATAATATATTTCTATACATTTCATCACAACATCAGGACTACGACTTTTAGCCTAATTCATCACATCATCAAAACCATGTCATTTCCATCACATCTTACTAAAAATCATGATTCATTTATGAAATAATAATGATCTCACACATGTATAACCCTATTGCTTCTTGTGTTTCAAAACCCCCAATTTATACACCCCTATTTACTCATTTGTTCATAATGTGGTTCACCCAAAGTCCCATATGTGTTATTTGCATCATAACAAGACTAAAATCACCCATTAAATCATCTTTTTCATCTTTATAGGATAGCAAAGCTAGATCATAGTTTTACTTACCTCTTGGATCAAATCCTAAGTTGAAGAAAGAACCCTTGTGTAGAAATCCAACTTGTGGGAGCTTGATTGAAGCTCTGCTTTCACAATCCAAAACCCTCCTTTAGAAATCCCTACTTCTTCTCTCTTTCTCTCTCAAGGCACTCTCTTTAGGTTTAGGGTAAGCCAAAAACCCTCTAATGATCCTCTATTTATAGTGCAAGGGTGAAAAACCCCAAAAATCGCATCAAAGAAAGTAAAATTGAGTATCTACGATCGTTCGTCGCGATTCACGATCGATCGTAGCTTCCTACGATCAATCGTAGCTTCACCCATGAGTTTCCAGCATTTTCTGGGGCTTTACAATCGATCATAGTAACTCTACAATCATTCGTAGCGTTGCTACGATCATTCGTAGGGTCCCTACGAGCGATCGCAACTTTTGCAGCAAGTTTCCAGTTTCTTGCATTTTTATATTTCGGCCATAACTTTTGACTCGCTTGTCATATTTTGACGATTAAACTTGCGTTAGATTCATCTTTCGAAGGAGAACAACTTTTATGTTTTGCACAATTTTTAATTCTTCTTTATTCTTGGACCATTTTTCCCTTAAAGCTGACTGATCTGCAATGGGATGCGACAATCCACATTTGTAGCCAACGCGGTTTTGGAAATCGGATGTTTGACTCTACCTTGACTCAATATCAAGAAAAGTGATCAACATGAAACTTGAAGAGGGTTCCAATACCTTTCTAAAAATTCAAGAATCGCTCTATTCCAATCAGCTATGAACAAACTAGAGCTACGTAAAATTGAGGGTATTGTTAAGCCATAATTTCTTTTTGACACTTAGAGTATTCATATACTCTACTCCTTCATTCCAAGCACCTAAAACTTAAGAAAACACATCTTAAGGCTTAAATACATGTCAAAAAGGTCCGGGGTTCTACATCCTCCCCCCTTACAGGAATTTCATCCTCGAAATTAGAATGGTACATAGGGATGATGAAAACAAAATTTTCATAGAAACATCCCTTACACAAACAAATGAGGGTAATTCTCTTTTACTTCGGCTTCGCGTTCTTATGTAGCTTCTTCCCTAGAGTGATGTTTCCATCGAACAAGAACCAAGGGAATAACCTTGTTGACCAAAATTTGATCCCTACGGTCCAAAATTTGAACCGGCTCTTCCACTAAGGTGAGGTCCTCCCGGATTTTCAACGGATCAAGATCTATAACATGTGATGGATCCGGGATATACTTTCGAAGCATGGACACATAGAAAACGTTGTGAACTGCCACCATGTGAGTGGGTAGAGCAACCCGGTATGCAACTTCAGCAACTCAGGTGACGATCTCAAATGGACCCACATACCTCAGGCCAAGCTTTCCTCTTTTGCCAAACCTCATAACACCCTTCATCGGCAAAACTTTTACAAATTCCATATCACCAACACGGAACTCAAGATCTCGTCTATGGGTGTCGGCATAGCTCTTTCGCCTATCCTGAGCCATCTTCAATCTCTCCCTGATAATCTTGACCTTATTCGTGGTTTGCTCAATCAATTCTGGGCCCAATATCCTTCTCTCTCCAACTTCATCCCAGTATAGGGGAGATCTACAACTTCGACCATACAAGGCCTCAAAAGGAGCCATTTGGATGCTTGCCTGATAACTGTTATTGTAGGCGAACTCAACCAACGACAAGTGATCCTCCTAACTGCCCTTGAAGTCCAACATGCAAGCTCTAAGCATGTCCTCTATAACCTGGTTCACCCTCTCTGTCTATCCATCTGTTTGAGGATAGAAGGCAGGGCTAAAATCCAAATGGGAACCCATAGCATTCTGGAAGCTCTTCCAGAATCTGGAAGTGAATCTCGGATCCTTGTCGGAAACAATGCTGACTGGCACCCCGTGCAACCGAACCACTTCTTTGAGATACAATTCTGCAAGTTGGTTCGAGTTGAACGTAGTCCGATAAGGCAAGAAATGGGCGAACTTTGTCAAGCGATCAACCACTACCCATATTGCATCCGATTTCTTTGTCGTCTTTGGCAACCCAGTAATGAAATCCATAAAGATGTTCTCCCATTTCCACTCGGGAATAGGGAGGGATTGTAAAAGCCCTGCTGGCCTCATATGCTCGGCCTTCACCTGTTGGCATACCAAGCATCTTGACACATACTCGGCAACTTCCCTCTTCATGTTCCGCCACCAAAAATGTCCTTTGAGGTTTCTATACATCTTTGTACCACCAAGATGCACAGTCTACTTAGATCGGTGAGCTTCATCTAAGATTTCTAGTTTGAGTTTCTCATCGGCTGGAACACATATTCTTTCCTTGAATGTGATTGTCCCATCACTTTGCACTGTGAAATCCTTACTGCCATTGCAAACTGACTTGTCTCTATACGCAAGTAGCTCGGCATCCAACTCTTGAAATTCTCGGATCATGGCCAATATGTAAGGTCTAATAGTGACTTAGCCATTACTGGCCCAAAGGTAGGAAGGCTGAAACTAATATCAAGGTTAGAAACATCTTCTAATAACTTCCATTGTTGCACCGTCATGTGTGCTACAAGTCCAATAGACTTCCTGCTCAGAGCATCTGCCACTACATTAGCCTTACCCGGATGGTACTGGATCGAACACTCATAGTTCTTCAAGAATTCCATCCATCGGCGCTGTCGCATATTCAACTCATTTTGGGAAAAATAGATATTTTAAGCTTTTATGATCTGTGAAAATATCAAACTCTTCCCCATAAAGGTAATGCCGCAAAATCTTTAATGCGAAAACCACCGTGGCCAACTCCAAATCGTGAGTAGGATAGTTCTTTTCATCATCTTTCAATTACTGGGAAGCGTAGGCGATGACATTTCCGCGCTACATAAGAACACATCCTAGCCTAACATTCAAGGCATCACTGTAAACCACGAAACCTCCACTCCCAGATGGCACTGTGAGAATGGGGGCCGTAGTATGCCTCTTCTTCAACTCCGTGAAGCTCGCTTCACGCTTATCGCTCCAAGTGAACTTAGCATTTTTTTGTGTCAAATACGTGAGTGGTGCTGCTAAGCTGGAGAATCCTTCTACGAATCTCTTATAGTATCCTGCCAAACCGAGGAAGTTGCGTATCTCGTTAACACTTCTGGGTCTCTCCCATTTTATCACCGCTTCTATCTTTGCTGGGTCCACTAAAATACCCTCAGCAGGTACTACATGGCCAAGGAATGCCACCTTCTCAAACCAAAATTCGCACTTACTCAACTTGGAGTATAGCTTATGCTCTCGAAGAGTTTCAAGTGTAAGGCGAAGATCTTGATCATGATCCTCCCTTGTCAGAGAATATACTAAGATGTCATCAACAAAGACGATAACACATTTGTCAAGATAAGGCTTGAACACCCGATTCATCAAATCCATGAACGCCGTCGGTGCATTCGTTAGACCAAAAGGCATAACTAGGAACTCATAGTGCCTATACCGAGTCCTAAAGGCAGTCTTTGGCACATCTTCGGCCTTGATCCTTCAACTGATGATAGCCGAACCACATATCAATCTTGGAGAAGAACCTTGCTCCTTTCAATTGGTCAAACAAATCATCTATTCATGGCAAGGGATATCGATTCTTGATGGTGACTTTGTTCAACTGTCTATAGTCGATATACATCCTCATCGACCCATCCTTCTTCTTCACGAAGAGTACCAGTGCTCCCCACGGTGACACACTTGGTTGGATGAAACCAAGCCGTTGCAACTCTTTCTATTTGCTCATTTAATTCTTTCAGTTTAATTGGGGCCATCCTGGACGGAGCCTTAGAAATTGGAGCCGTTCCTAGAGTAAGCTCTATTGCAAACTCCATCTCCCTATCTGGAGGTAATCCTGGCAAGTCCTCGGGAAATACATCTAAGTACTCACTCACTACTGGAATGATTGAGGAGTCTTGTGCCTCTGGATTTGCAAGACTTAGAGCCGCTAGACGGGCTATGTCTCTCCTTCGTAGTCCATGAAAGTGGAATGGCTTGACGCCCTCTGGCTTAAACTTCAACATCTTTTCAAAACAAGCCACGTGATCGTGGTGTGCAGCTAGCCAATCCATCCCGAGAATAACATCGAAACCCAAGTCTTGAAACTCAAGGATGATTAGGTCAATCAGTAATTCATGCTGCCCGACTTAAACTATACAATTCTGATATCCTCAGTCTGTGTCAACTAACTTGCCAAGCGGAGTCGAAATGGTTAACGCATGACGTAGGCCACTCGGCTTAGACTCAAAACCTTTGGTGAAGCTCGGTGATACAAAAGAATGTGTCGATCCCATGTTGATCAACACACGAGCTAGATACTCATTCACTAGCAATACGCCTGTGCATTGTAATTAACTATATTAATAGATTTCAAGCAAAACATACATAGAGTGTAGGTAACATGACATACAAGTAAGAATACATAAAAATATAGCACTCATCATTTCATACTTGAAATTTTAGAATTTTGCGTACCTTGCACAACATCGTCAGATGCCTGTGCATCTCTCTCAGTCAAAGCAAAAACCCGACCCCTAATTGCCTGGCGAGGTGGCTGTGTAGTCTGTGTGGGCCATGCGGGTCTAGATGTTGAAGCTTGCGAAGACCCCTACTGGGAAGTCTGCCGAACTGGGGGCCTACTCCCCTGAGGCTGAACTTGTGACTGTCGGCGTGGGCAATCTTTAATCATGTGGCCCTGCTCGCCATAATGAAAACATCCTCTAGATGCTCTACGACACTCTCCAGTCGGTGTCTCTGACTACAATAACCGCACTCCTCAAAAGATGAAGAGGATGCAGGCGGCACATGTCTTGTGCCATGAGAAAAAGTGGGGCGAGGTGCTGGCGGAGCAAGAGGAGGCCTCTGTGTCGATGTAGGCCTATGAGCTGGATACGGGGACGTCTTGGCCCTCTTCTCCAGTGGTGCTGAGCCACTAGACTGACCCTTCTGCATAGCTCTCTCGAAGCCACTCTCTCTTCTCTTAAGAAACTCCTCGGAGTTCTTTTTTGGCAATCTTTGCCTTCCCCACGATCTCCCTCCAGGATTCTACCTGGAGTATAGAAACTCGATCCTTGATGAAGGGTTTTAACCCATTCTCAAATTTTCAGACTCGCATCTCCTCCGTTGCGATCAATGTGGTGCGAATCGGGACAACTCAATAAATTTGGCCTCATACTCGGCCATACTCATATTCCCCTGCACTAGGGACATGAACTCCATCTCCTTTTGTTGCCTAACAATTTTGGGGAAGTATTGCCCATAAAAGGTATCAAGGAATTCCCCCCAAGTCCATGGCTCTCCCGGCTTAGCTGTATCTCTCTGTCTTAATGCCGCTCTCCACCAATGGTCGGCTTCTCCTTCCATCATGAAGGCAGCCCAGTCCACCCTTTGCTCATCGGTGCAGTGAAGAGCACAGAATATTTTCTCCAGTTGCATAATCCATGCCTCTTCAACCATAGGGTCTGTGGTCCCATAGAAGGTAGGTGGATGTAGCCTTCGGAATGCCTCGAGTCCCAAAGTGTGATGTGGAGGAGGTGGGTGTGCCAATGCAGTAGTAGCAGCGAGTTGTCGGGCTGCTAGCATAGTGATGGTCTCAACCATAGTATTTAGTATCTGAGATATATCGGGGTTGATCATCACCTGAGGGAGGGTCTCCTCCATTACTGTTGCCCCGAGTTTGGTAACCGTGACCTCGTCCACTTCCACGTCTCATGATAATCCTAATAATAGTAGCAGAACATGAGTCTAACTTGGAAACCAACTTCATTTCAATCATAATTTAAAGCTCCTCTCAAATTCATAAGGTACATAATAGTAATACATCAAGGTATACATTGCAATAGATAAGTATACAATATGTGGTTCTAGCGTGGAAGACTAAGTTCGGTTGGATTCCAACCGGTTATGGACTAAGACAAAAATTTAGTCTATACTTGGAATACGACTCTTTCCTAAATCCTAATGCCTTGTGTTGATCGTGGTATCAAGTACTAATTGACCCTAGGGACTCT
Source organism: Tetracentron sinense (assembly GCA_015143295.1). NCBI lineage: Eukaryota > Viridiplantae > Streptophyta > Magnoliopsida > Trochodendrales > Trochodendraceae > Tetracentron > Tetracentron sinense. The sequence goes on along the minus strand of CM026553.1, from coordinate 11,352,004 downwards.
AGTGCCTAGGCTCTGATACCACCTCTGTCGCACCCCAAAATACCCCTTAGGAGTTAAGGGATACTTTAGGTGTGACAATACTTAACCTGACAAACCCTCTTGTAATATACACAAGACAAGACATAACGAAATCATAATACAGTGTGGAAGCGTAACCTAAAAATTTATTTTCTATACATAATGTGTATTCCAGGTTTGTACATACATCACAAAAGTAAAGGTGGACATGCCCACCTATCAAAATACAAAATGATAGTACCGATCACCAGTTCATGCTTAAAAACTCGTCGTGGAAAACCTTTCGTAAAACCTGTTCTTTTAGTGGGAAACAAACCGTCTTATGTATGCTCATGAATGCTTATGAGCCTTGTGTTTTCTTATGAGATCTTGTGAGCTTTTCGAGTTCTTATAATTTTTCTTGTGAGCATGCAAGTTCTTATGAGTTCTTCACTTTTCACTAGTGGCGCCCTTTGTACTATCCTACTAAACACCCACCCAAAGTAGCTTGGGAATATTAGGTGGTTAGTGGCATCCCTCGGGCCGTCCCACTAGCTTACGAGTTCTTACAAGTTCTTACCTAGTGGTGCCCTTTGTACCATCCCACTAAACACCCACCCAAAGTAGCTTGGGAATATCAGGTGGTTAGTGGCGCTCCTCGGGCCGTCCCACTAGCTTACGAGTTCTTGTGAGTTATTCTTGTGAACTTATGATCCTTTGAGATATATGCAAGATCTTAGACTTATGAGGTTCTTATGAGTTCTTGAAAAGCCTTGCGAGACTTATGATTCGTGGAGTTTATGCAAGATCTTGGACTTGATCCTTGTGAGCATGAGTTATCCGATCTTAAAATACCAACCCAAAGTTTGATTTTATCAAATGCTTATGCTTCTTTCTTATGAATGCCTTTAAAAAAACTTGTTCATGACTCTTTAAATACATGTTTATGCAAAAACTCGATCATACATAATTTAACGTGCGTGGAGTGCTTCTGAGCATCATTGCGCATATATGTAAAGCCTTAACAATTCATATAAGTTCATATAAGTCATAGTAGCATTTTAGTATCATTGGATAATTCTAAAACATAATATATTTCCATACATTTCATCATAACATCAAGACTATGGCTTTTAGCCTAATTCATCACATCATCAAAACCATGTCATTTCCATCACATCTTACTAAAAATCATGATTCATTTATGAAATAATAATGATCTCACACATGTATAACCCTATTGCTTCTTGTGTTTTAAAACCCCCAATTTATACACCTCTATTTACTCATTTGTTCATAATCTGGTTCACCCAAAGTCCCATATGTGTTATTTGCATCATAACCAGACTAAAGTCACCCATTAAATCATCTTTTTCATCTTTATAGGATAACAAAGCTAGATCATAGTTTTAATTACCTCTTGGATCAAATCCTAAGTTGAAGAAAGAACCCTTGTGTAGAAATCCAACTTGTGGGAGCTTGATTGAAGCTCTCCTTTCACAATCCAAAACCCTCCTTTAGAAATCCCTACTCTTCTTCTCTCTTTCTCTCTCAAGGAACTCTCTTTAGGTTTAGGGTAAACCAGAAACCCTCTAATGATCCTCTATTTATAGTGCAAGGGTGAAAAACCCCAAAAATAGCATAAAAGAAAGTAGAATCGCGTATCTACGATCGTTCGTCGCGATTCATGATCGATCGTAGCTTCACTCGTGAGTTTCCAGCATTTTTTGGGGCTTTACGATCGATCATAGCAACTCTACGATCATTCGTAGGGTCCCTACGAGCGATCGCAACTTTTGTAGAAAGTTTCTAGTTTTTTGCGTTTTTGTATTTCGGCAATAACTTTTGACGCTCGTCGGATTTTGACGTTTCAACTTGTGCTGGATTCCTCTTTTAAAGGAGAACAACTTTTATGTTTTGCACAATTTCTAATTCTTCTTTATTCTTAGAACATTTTTCCCTTAAAGCTGACTGATCTGCAATGGGTTGCGATAGTCCACATTTGCTGCCAACCCGGTTTTGGAAATCGGATGTTTGACTCTACCTTGACTCAATATCAAGAGATATGATCAACATGAACCTTGAAGAGGGTTCTAATACCTTTCTAAAAATTCAAGAATCGTTCTATTCTGATCGGCTATGAACGAACTAGAGCTACGTAAAGTTGAGGGTATTGTTAAGCCATAATTTCTTTTTGACACTTAGAGTATTCATATACTCTACTCCTTCATTCCAAGCACCCAAAACTTAAGAAAACACATCTTAAGGCTTAAATACATGTCAAAATGGTCCGGGGTTTTACATCTTGTCTCTTGAGAATCTTGCGTGTCTTTTCATGCCTGCCTTGTCTTGCTTATCTTGTCAGCCAGATGTTAGTGCCCTTCTAACGACTTGTGAGCTGGGTATGTAAATACCCTTTAACGAATTCTTGAAAGTAACTTGTGAGCTGGGTATGTAAATACCCTTCAGTGAAAATAGAAAAGGCGTGTAACGCCCCAAAATCCCACCTAGGAGAGATGACCTTTGGCGACGTCACTTACACTTAAAAACCATCCTGTAAGAGTATACAAGGCATGCCAAAATAGTGAATTGAAATTTCCTTTAATAACTTAACAGTATCCCAAGTACAACTGTATACAATAACTGAACATAAGCCAAAACATATACAAGAAATCCTTAACCTGAGTTACCCACTCAAGTGAGGCAATATCCCCAGAAATAAAAACCCAAAATACATGTCTCTCTCTCACTCAACCCAACCGTAGGCCACATGCCGAGACTCCTAATATCTGGGTAACCATCCGAATCATCTCCTGCTCTCCCTGAGCTACCTCGATCCAAGGGACCAGAGTCCCTATCTCATATAGTGTACCTGCCGACATAAAAGTACGGCTGAGCATAGAATACTCAGCGAGTACAAGCTACTAGCTAACAATAGTAATAACATTAACATGCCATACAGGACACAGTTCATCATAAAGTTACATAATCAGAGTGCGGAAGGAAACAAGGTAACAGTTACATAATCCTGAACAAAATCAATGAAATCATACTTTAACTTCATGCTTTACCATACATATTTCAATATCTTATTAGTCTTGTAGGTTCCTTATGCGAGTTCTTATAGCCTTTCTTATGAGCTTACGAGTTCTTCTGAGCTTTCGACTTCTTATAACTTTCTTGTGAGCATACAAGTCCTTGTGAGTTCTTCACTAGTGGCGCCCTTCGTACCATCCCACTAGACACCCTCCCAAAGTAGCTTGGGAATATCAGATGGTTAGTGGCGCTCCCCGGGCCATCCCACTATCTTACGAGTTCTTACAAGTTCATCCTTAGTGGCGCCTTTTGTACCATCCCACTAAACACCCACCCAAAGTAGCTTGGGAATATCAGATGGTTAGTGGCGCTCCCCAGGCCGTCCCACTAATTTACAAGTTCTTACGAGTCCTTCAAGTCCTTACAAGTTCTTACGAGTTCTTTACTAGTGGCGCCCTTTGTACCATCCCACTAAACACCCACCCAAAGTAGCTTGGGAATATCAGATGGTTAGTGGCGCTCCCCTGGCCGTCCCACTATCTTACAAGTTCTTACGAGTTCTTGTACCAGTTCATATTCTCTAGAAATTGGGTATGTCTAGCTGCCGTCCATAGTCCGTCGCAACTAGCATCCCTTATGCTTGGCCTCTCTTATTCTTGTTCTTGTTGTTTCATATACTTATATTTTTGAAACAGGTTCGTGCATGCGCGTGTGCGTGTGCGTGTGCTTGACAATTTGTGAGCATAATAACCTGAACTAATTAAAGGGACATCATACGGGATTTATAATTTCCCCTAGGCATGTGAGTTTTAAAGTCAACATATTGAGTGTTCTAGCATAGGTACACCATTGAGAAAATCTTCCTAATTCATGCTTCATATTCTTGGTTCTAATTCTAATTCATGCATTTGAACGAACACCTAGCATTTGACATCATTGTAGATCTTTTTATTCATGTTTTTCCTATTCAAGCGTTTCACCATTGGGACTTCATATAGCATTTCCACTTTCTATTGATAGTCATGTGTGTATGTAAGCAATATAAAGAGCATTTGATCAATTTTACCTCTTAGGGAACAATACCAAAATCATGCATGTTATAGACTTAATTAAACATACTACTTCTCATACAAGCATTTTAACAAACATGTGGTGTTCAACATTGTTATACTCATTTATGCATATTTTTCTTGTTCTAACATTTCATCAAATACATGGTGTGTTCATTATGAGTACAATGTCCTTCCACCATTTTCCAACATACATCCATCACAACACATGGCATCCAATCGCCTCATCCACATCCAACATTTCCCCTCCACAATTGCCTCTCTATCTTGTTTGTTTTTGGGATTTAATAAAGTAAAACAAGAAAAGAATACTAAAGAAATCCACAAACATGCTTTTAAAACAACCTAGGTTATTACTAAAGTAGTTAGTAGGGTGTACTAACCTTGAAATCAAGGCTTGACCTTGAAGAAACCTTGAAATCGAACCTCAAATGGTAGGGAAGAACCCTTACTTGAAGAAGGCTTGATTTGGGGAAGAAACCCCTTTCAAAATGTCGTAGGATCGCTGCCCTAGCTTGGAATGGGAATGCCACACGAGTTTGAGGTTGGATTTGATGAATCCACGCCCTTTTGCGATGATCTTGGGTGTTTAAACCCTTGATTCACTCTCAAGTTGAAACCCTAGGTTAGAACCCCTTTCTCCTCTCCCACTCTCTCTCAAATATCTGCCCTAAGGGTTTATGAAACCCTTAGGTTCGTGCAAGGTTTATAAAGCAAGGGTGAAATGCCCAAATGACGAAAAAGCCCTTACTGAAATTTCTGCAAAAACACGAAGACCGAGCGATCGGTGTTAATGACCGATCGATCGGTTGCCTACCGATCGATCGGTTTCATAACCGAGCGATCGGTTAAAATTTCACTCTCTGGAAAATTTCCCCATACAGAAATCTTGACCAGTCGATAGCTACCGATCGATCGCTCTATGGGCCGAGCGATCGGTTGCCTGCAGGTCCAGACTGTTTTGGCCAGATCTTTTGACTCGCTCGTCAGATTTTGACGATTCAACTTGCGTTGGGTTCGTACTTCGAAAAGGAACATTTCTGACATTTCGGAATTTCCAATTTCTTCCTTATTTATTAATTATACCTCTTTGAAGGCAAGATGGCAAAGAAAGTGTCATGCATTAAATGTGAAAAGGTCCGGGGCTCTACAAGGCGCACCAACATCCTTGACGGGCCAAGGCCAGACATTATCATATTTGTCTTGTTTTCTTGAAGCCAGATATGACATATCCTTGGATATGCTCTATCCTTGACCGACCCAAAGTTTGGCTTTATCATTCGTGTTGTAAATCACATGTCTTGTTCTTGATTGTTTTCGTATACTTATAATAGAAAACTCGGTTCATGCATGCATGCGTACTTGTGTATAGTAAATGGTGAACATGAAAGAGACATGGAGATATTTAAAGAATAACATATGACATTCGAGTATTTCTATAGTCGTGGAATGTCTTAAAGGAAGCATATACATAGGCATTATAGAAATTTAACATTTGTAGAAAGACCTTAAATCATGCGTTCATAGTCTTGGGTTTAAATCCCATACATGCATTTGATCAAACACATGACATTCAACATTTCAATAATCCTTAACTCATATTCTCATAGTCACTCATTTTATCAAACACTTTAAGTGCATGTTTTATGTGTACATTGCCCTTTCCTCATTTTTCATCATACAACAACCATCCACATTCTCCATGACATCCAATTTCGCCTCAACCCATCCATATATTCCACACTATCCATATGCATATTAATTAATCTATACTTTAAGGTGAACATGGTTGATTCAAGAAAATGAACATGCAAGCTTAATCTAACATTTATTCTTTAAAACCTAGGTTATTACTGTAAAGTCCATGTTTTAGTGTTGGCTTATTTTGGTGTCAAAACAAGTGAGTCTAGCATATCTTGTGTCATTGCCTTCAAGCATCCATGACAAGTTAAGATGAAGTCTGAAGAAGATCAATTAAAGACTCGGTTGAAGACATTCTGATCATATTCTTCGTTTCACTCATAGGATGGTAAGTGACCTAGATACCATGTTATCATAGGTGCAAATACCCATATTCATAAAAGTTGGTTCCAAAATTCCTAGAATGGAATGAAGCATAGCTAAGGGGATTCAAGGGTGAAAAACTATCAAAAGTCACCTTTGGGTTGACCTAGACCATATTGGGTTGACCTAATGTGTGGCAAAAATCAACAGAGAGTTCACAAAAGTTGGGTCGACCAAAAGTGGCACTTGGGTCGACCGAAGTGCGTAGTTGGGTCGACCCAGTCCTTGATTTTCTTTCTAATTTGGTTTTTAGCATCTTCTAAAACATGGATTTTGCTTCTCTATTTATTGGAACCCCTCTAGTCCGTGAATGTGGACTTTAAGAGAGTGTTGATAGGGTATTGCGCTATCTCTAGAGTTCATAGAAACTTTTAATTTATTTTCTCTCCTCCCCTTTATTAGTTTCTCTTCCATCCTAGAGTTTTCAAGCCATTGTTTCATTTATGCTTGCTTGGACATTCCCATTAATGGAAACCATCTAGGATTTGATTTAATCAAACCATCAACCTGTTTTGGAAAGAACAAATTGGCCAAAGTGTTCCGAAGCCTTTACGAATGAGATCGATCCGAAGAGAATCGTGGTTGTGTAATTTGGCCAGTGGAATCCGAAGCCGTCATTGATGGAGATTGATTGTGGAGATCGTGGTTATCGAGACACAAGAGAAGAACAGGCTACTGTAGTAGATTGCAAGTCTTGCGAGATCATGATTACTTATTGAGGCATGGAGGACTAGCTGTGGATCGAGGGAGTCGAGTCCTGTTTGGGTGAGGTTCGATTCTGTAAGTATCTGATACTTTGTCTTAGTGGATTCTCATTGCTAGACTAGGTCTCGTGGTTTTTCCTGAAAGGGTTTCCACGTAAAAATTGCTTATGTTATGGTTTGCTTATTTCCCTTATTCCGCACTTTAAGTTCATCATCCTTTAATTAATAATTTGATTGTATAATCTTAAAGAGGGTAGATAGACTTATAGGGAAACCTAACCATCCCCTTGAATTTGTGAGTTCTCAACTCAAACATTAGACTTTAGGTTCACCGGATTTTTCAATTACTAAGCCAACTAGAAGGGTGTACTAACCTCTTGAGGATCAATTCTTAATTTGAAGAAAACCCTTGATTAAGAACCCCAAGCTTGATGGAGAAGACACCACCTTGAGGAGGAAGATCCTTCATTGGAGAGGATGATCCAAGCTTGATGGGGAAGATCCCAAACCTTGATTTGAGCTTCACTTGTTCTTCAATCCAAAACCCCCCTTTGGAAATCCCAAATCTTCTTCATTCTCCTTCCAAGATTTCCTTTAGGTTTAGGTTAAACCCAAAACCTCCAAATGACCTCCTATTTATAGCCTAGGGGATTAAAACTCCAATTTTCGTAACTCGACACCCGATTTCGATCGATCGCACACCAATTGCGATTGATCTTAACTCGAAGTGCGATCGATCGCACCTGAAGCTGATCTATTGCACATGAACTTGAGAGTTTCTGTCAAATTTCAACTGTATGCGATCGATCGCACACCACCTACGATCGATTGTAAGTTCACCTGAATGTATTCTTAGTTTTTCCTCTAATTACGATCGATCGCACCTTATCTTCGATTGATCGCAACTCCCATTTTTCTCATTTTTAACACCCTTAGACCATTTTGAGTGTTTTCACCCTTGTTTCCATCATCCTTAGGGCACTAACCTCCTTTATATACTACACATAGCTTGCTACCATCCATTTTCTCATTAATCACAAGTTCAAAATACATGGAAGGCCCTTTGACCAAGAAGGTATTATTCATCAACCATGCACAAAATTTTCGGGGTTCTACATCCTCCTCCTTTACAAAAATTTCGTCCCCGAAATTAGGACGATACAAGAAGATACAAGATAACCAAAATACATAAAACCACCAAGGAAACTTAAGCAAACAAATGAGGGTATTTTTCTTTCACTTCGGTCTCACGCTCCCATATAGCCTCTTCTGCAGAATGGTGCTGCCATCTCACTAGGACCAATGGGATAGTCTTGTTACGCAAGACTTGATCTCGCATATCCAAGACCTGAACTAGTTGCTTCACTAGTGTGAAATCCTCCCGAATTTCTAACGGATCAAGCTCAATGACATGGGACGGATCCAGGATATATTTTTGGAGCATTGAGATGTGAAATACATTGTGGATCGCCGCCAGATGGTTGGGTAGAGCAACCTAGTAAGTAACCTCACCACCTTTGGTGATGATCTCGAACGGACCCACATACCTAGGGTTGAGCTTACCGCTCCTACTGAAACTTATGATTCCCTAGCATAGAGAAACCTCCACAAAGACTTGATCCCCAAACTGGAATTCTAAGTCCCTATGGCGAGTGTTCGCATAATTCTTCTGCCAGTCCTGGGCGGACTTCCACCTTTCCCTGATGATCTTGACCCTGTCCACGGTCTGCTCGATCAACTCGGGTCTACCACTTTACTTTCCCCGACTTCGTCCCAATATAAAGGAGACTTGTAACTTCTCCCATATAATGTCTCGAAAGATGCCATCTGGATGCTCGCCTGATAACTATTGTTGTAGGTGAACTCAACCAAAGGCAAGTGATCCTAGTCTAGGATGCAAGCTCAAAGCATGTCCTCTATTACCTTATTTACCCTCTCAGTTTGTGGATGAAAGGTCATGCTAAAGTCCAAATAGGAACCCAAAGCACTCTGAAAGTTCTTGCAGAACCTGGAAGTGAATGTAGAATCCCGATCTGAAACATTGCTCACTGACACCCCGTGTAACTGAACTACTTCCTTGATGTTTAACATAACTAGTTGGGTTAAGTTGAACGTATTCTGATAGGGAAGGAAATGAGTAGACTTCGTCAATCTGTCAACCATGACCCAAATAACATCAGAGTTCCTAGCCATCTGTGGCAACCCCACAATGAAGTCCATAGAAATGTTCTCTCATTTCCACTTGGGAATAGGGAGAGGCTGCAAAAGACCTACTAGCCTCATATGCTCGGCCTTGAACTGTTAGCACACCAAGCACCGAGACACATACTCTGTCACTTCCCTCTTCATGTTCTACCACCAGAAGTGCCCCTTGAGGTTCCGATACATCTTTGTACCCTCAAGGTGTACCGTATACTTGGACCGGTGAGCCTCGTGCAAGATTTCTTATCTAAGTTTCTCATCGGTTGGAACACATATCCTTCCCTTGAATCTGATAGTCCCATCATCCTTCAAGGCGAAATCCTTGCTACCACTGCTAACTGACTTGTCTCAGTAAGCAAGCAACTCGACATCTGACCCTTGTAACTCTAGGATCTAGACTAAAATTGAAGGCCTAACGGTGATATTAGCCATCACCGGCCCATAAGTAGGAAGGCTGGAACTGATGTCGAGGTTAGACACATCCTCTAACAACTTCCACTCTTGCACCATCATGTGAGCCAAGAGTCAAGTAGGCTTTCGGCTAAGAGCATCTGCCACCATTTTGCCCTACCTGGATGGTATTGAATGTAGCATTTATAGTCCTTTAAGAACTTCATCCATCGCCATTGCCTCAAGTTCAACTTTTTCAGGGAAAACAGGTACTATATACTTTTGTGATCCGTGAACACATCAAACTTTCCCCATAAAGATAGTTACGCCAAATCTTTAGTGCAAATACTACTGCGACCAATTCCAAGTCATGCGTAGGATAGTTCCTTGCATGATCTTTCAATTGTCTTGAAGCATAGGCAATTACATTCTTGCATTGCATTAGAACACATCCTAGCCCAACCTGCGAGGCATTACTATATACCGTAAAAGCACCACTCCCAGATGGCATTGTGAGGATGGGAGTGGTAGTTAGCCACTTCTTCAACTCCATGAGCTATTCTTGCACTTGTCGCTCCAAACGAACTTGACATTTTTCCAAGTAAGATACGTAAACGGTGCCGTTAAACTAGAGAATCCCTCTACAAATCTCGGATAATAGCCTGCTAAACCAAGGAAGCTACGTATCTCTGCCACACTCCTAGGTCTCTCCCACTGCAGCACTGCCTTTATCTTTGCAGGATCAACCGAAATACCTTTTGTAGAGACTACGTGGCCAAGAAATGCCACTTTTTCCAACCAGAATTTTCACTTACTCAACTTGGCATACAATCTATGCTCTCGAAGTGTCTCAAGAGTAAGGCGAAGGTCTCGATCATGATCCTCCTGACTTATCCTTCTTCTTCACGAAGAGTACCGGAGCTCCCCATGGTGACACACTTGGTCGGATGAAACCAAGTTGTTGCAACTCTTCGATTTGCTCTTTCAACTCCTTAAGTTCCATCGGAGCCATCCTATATGGTGCCCTTGAACTCGGAGCTATGCTAGGAGCAAGCTTTATTGTGAATTCAATCTTCCGATCTGGAGGCAATTTAGGCAAATCCTCCAGAAATACATCCAAGAACTCATTCACAACCGGAATGGTTGAAGAGTTTTGTACCTCTAGGTTCTCTAAGCTTAGAGCCACGAAGCGAACAATATCTCTTCCTTGTAGCCCTCAAAAGTGAAATGGCTTAACTCCTTCCGGTCCTGAAATTCACCATCTTCTTAAAACATACCATATGTCCGTGGGGAGTCGATAGCCAATCCATCCCGAGAATGACATTGAAGTCTAAGTTTTGGAACTCTAGGATGATTAGGTTGGCCAACAACTCATTCTACCCCACTTGAACCACACAATCCTTGTATATCCAGTTCGTAACCACTGACTTGTCAAGTGGAGTTGAAATGGACAACTCATGATCTAACGGACTAGACTTGGATGAAAAACCCTTCGCAAAACTAGGCGAGACAAAAGAATGAGTGGATCCTGTGTCGAGAAATGGACAACTCATGATTTAACGGACTAGACTCGGATGAAAAACCCTTCGCAAAACTAGGCGAGACGAAAGAATGAGTGGATCCTGTGTCGATCAACACTCGGGCTAGGCACTCATTTACTAGTAATGCTCCTGTGTAATTAAATAATTCACATTAATGGATGTCAACAAGAATATAAATAGTGTATTCACAACTTAAAAACTTTAGCATTCTAGTGTCCCTTGCATGACATCGTTAGATGCATGTGCGTCTCTTTTGGTAAAGGCAAAGGCTCGGCCCTGGTTTGCATGGCGAGGCGGCCGTGTAGATGGTGAGGGCCTCGATGTATGTGAAGAGCTCTGTTGAGATGGCTGCCTGATTGGGGGCCTACTTCCCTGAGGCTGGGATGACAACTGATGGCGGGGACAATCTCTGATCATGTGGCCCTGATCACCACAGTGAAAGCATCCACCTAAAATCTTCCTACACTCTCTAGCCAAATACCTCCTACCAAAATAAGTATAGACCTTATAAGAAAATGTAGAGGGCACGTATCCCGTGGCCTGAGATAGTGTGGGGCGAGGAGCCTGTGTAGTAGCTGGGCGTAAAGCCTGTGGAGCAAACGAACGAGGAGTTTGTGGTGTAGAGTAAAGCCTCTGTGACTGTACTAGCCCTGTAGGCTGGTATGGAGCAGTCCTATCCCTCTTCTCTGCTGTGCCACTAGACTGAAGATTTCCCTTCTTTTGAAGAATTCCTCAAAATTCGCCTCTGCGAACTGTGCTTTATCAACAACCTCTGAATAGGTCTTATGCCTAAACATCGAGCCTCTATCCTTGATGTAGGCCTTCAACCCTCTCTTAAACTTCCGGGCCTTCATAGCCTCTGTAGCTATTATATGAGGAGCAGATCTAGATAGCTCCGAGAACTTAGCCTCGTATGCGGCCACAGACAAGTTACCTTGCTCCAAGGTGATAAACTCAACTTTCTTTTTCTCTTTCATTCCCACAGGGAAGTACTTCTTGTAGAAGACGTCCAAAAATTCTTCCAAAGTCCACTCTTGACCTAGTCGGGTCAAATCTTGAGTCCTACCTGTGGACCTCCACCAATGGTCGGCCTCACCTTCTAGCATAAAAGTGCCCCAAGTGACCCTCTCTACCTCAGTAAGCAACAATACTGAGAACAACTTTTCAAGCTGCCTGATCCATGCTTCAGTCACTAATGGATCGATGCTTCCACAAAATACTGGAAGCCTCATCCTCCGAAAAGCCCCTATTCTTGCTTGTGCTCTATTTGGAGGAGTAGTGATAAGTGCCGCAGCAGGAGGAGTAGCAGGCTGCCTAGCTGCTAGCATAGCCAAGGTCTCGGCTATAGATGCAAAAGCTTGTGCAAAGTTGGGTTATTCATTAGCCGAGGGAGCATCACCTCCATTTCCCCTTGTATTATATTTGTAACCCCGAGCACCGCATCTCATGATTAAATCCTGAGAACGATAGTACAACATGAGTTTAACTTGGATATACATTCAATAACCATTTCAAAAATCACCTAATATTAATTAAGTACATAATAATACGCCGATGTATACATAACAATAGTATAAGCTTAAAAATTGTGGTTGTAGAGCCCCGAAATTTCATTTCACTAAGAATGAATAGTGTGTGAATAGTGCCCAAGTGTGGTTTTGTACACTTATGGGTCTTATGTTAATATACGTGTTTGGAATTATGGCGTATATGTTCCAATGGGTCTATATGTCCTTAGGGAATGTGTTGAAAAGCATAAAAGAGTGTTGGAAGTGCATTGGGGAAGATTCGAGTGGCGTAAACAAGGTTTTTCAGCAAAACAGGGGTCGACCGATCGCTCGGTCATTACCTGCGATTGATCGGTCAACTACCGATCGCTCGATAGCTATCGCACGGTCAACTTCTTTGTATGGGAAAAAATTCCAGAGAGTGTGTTTTTGACTGATCTCTCGGTCATAACACCGATCGACCGGTAAGCCACGGATCGCTCGGTCCATACCACCGATCGATCGGTCATACGCAGATTTTCTTCATTAAGGGTGTTTAAGACTTTAACCATCACCCTTTGCCTATAAAAGGGCTGGGTTCGTACCTTAGGGTTTCACAAACCCTTCGTGCATTGTTTTTGAGGGATTTGAAGAGGAGAAGGAGGAGAGGACCTTGGTGATCGTTCAAGCTTGTGGAAGATCAAGTTCTTCCTTTCCATTTGGTGTTTTCCAACCAAGAACTCACTGTTCTTGCTTGTTCCAGCCATTGAGAGTCAAACTCATTGATTTCTCTAAGGTAGATACACTCTACTACAATCTTGCAATCCTACTAGTTACTAATTATGATTCTTCTTATCTATGCCTTATCTATATGTATTGATTTTATGTATGAAAAGGTGTGATTATATACTTGGATGAAAATTACTATTATGATGCACTCTAAGTGTTTGATAAAATACCTCTAAGGGATTCTATGCTTAAATACGATAATTTCTCTTATTAAGTGCATATACTCGCATGTCTCGCATGAACCGATGGTTTTCATGGATTTCTCAAAGTACAAACAAAGGTTTTTCATGAAAAGACGAATAATGAATGATTCTAAGTAACTCTATGATTTCTCTAAGATCGTTTCACAAGCTCTAAGGATCATATCATGCTCACAAGGAAACTCTATGATAATGTTCTAAGATCGTCTCACAAGCTCCATGGATCACAATGAAATGCTCTAAGATCTCTAAGGTTATGCTCTATGGAAATGCTCTACGGTATTGCTCTATGCTCTATGTCTCTACGGATCATAATGACTCTAAGTAACTCCATGAACTCACAAGAACTCATAAGGCTATGATTATCGATTGACTCACATGGTTACAGTTTTGGTTTCGAATATTATCTCACATATGTTTTCACGGTTTCCATGCTTTAAGGATTTTACGGATTTCATTCTCCATGTCTTGTGTGCTCCATGCCTAACCGCTTTATTGTTATTAGTTTGTATACACTGAGTATTCCATGCTCAGTCGATATTGTTATGATCGGCAGGTGCTTGGGTTCCATTCGATTTGTGTGGCGAAGAACCTTGGGTCGAGGAAGAGTACCGTGACCCGGAGCCTTCCATGGATCACTATCATGACGATGGTGCTTTAGATAGGAATCGTGACTTCGATTTCTGTTGATCGACCGACTTAGAACTTGTGTCATTTCGTTATGTGAGTGTGGGGTTTGTCCACTCCACTTTTGGGTTTTCTCACACACGTGTACTTGTTGGTTCTTACTTGAGCCAAGTTATAGGAGTATTCATTTTACTTCCGCTATGTTTAGTATTTTATTTTCCGCTGTGCATTGTATTTCGTTTCCGCTATGTATATTCAGGTACTCTGACAGGTTTCCACGTGTGCCTTATGTATCATACTGGAGGTATGATATGGCGGTCACGAGTCAAAGTATCCTTAACTCCTAGGGGGTATTTTGGGTCGCGACAGTGGTTCCTAGTGTAAGGCACTAAGTTCAGTTGGGGAAACCGGTTATGGACTAAGGACTAAATAGTTAGTATATACTTGGAATACGACTCTTTTTCTAAAGCATAATGCCTTGTTTCAATCATGGGATCAAACTCTAAGTGATCCTAATGACTCTAATGCTTAGGCTCTAATACTACTTCAGTCGCACCCCAAAATCCTCCCTAGGAGTTAGGTGAGACTTTAGGTGTGACTACATAACCTGACAAACCATCCTGTAACTGAACAAGGCATAAACATAACATAAGTATATAAATCAGAGTGCGGAAGCTTAACCAAAATTTCTCATTTAATAATTCTAGGACTGTATTCCAAGTTCATATACAAAACATAACAAGTAAAGGTGGACATGCCCACCTATCAAAATACTAAAATTATAAATCTCTCTCTCTCAATAGTCATCCGGGTAAGGCCAACTATCTAGGTCTCTTGCCTCCACCTGAGGTTCTACCATTGGCTCCACGTGAGGCTCCTCCTCACCATAGTCCTCCTCGATCCAAGGAACCGGAGCACATATGTCATATGGTGTACCTGTCGACATCAATAGGTATGACTGAGTATGGAATACTCAGCGAGTATAAGCTACTAGCTAACCATAGTAATAACATAATTCAATCAAGAATTTTAATTTAAATAAACATGATAACCATAGCATGCATGAGACTACATGCGAAAACTCCGTATAAAACCGTGCTCATAATTCATAACTTGTTCTTGAAAATATCTTTTCATGTTTTCAAAACTTTTTTATCGTGTTTAAATCTCATTCTTGTCTTGTTCTTGTCTCGTGAAAATCATGCGTGTCTTGTCTTGCTTGTCATGTCATGCTTACCTTGTCTTGCTTATCTTGTGAGCCAGATGTTTGAGCCCTTATAACGACTTGTGAGTTGGGTATGTAAATACCCTTCAACAAATTCTTGAAAGCAACTTGTTAGCAAGGTATGTAAATACTCTTCAACGAAAATAGAAAACGCGCACCAACATCCTTGACCGGCCCACTGTCTGGCATTATCATGTTTGTCTTGTTTTCTTGAAGCCAGATATGACATATCCTTGGATATGTCCTATCCTTGACCGATCCAAAGTTCGGCTTTATCATTCGTGTCGTAAATCACATGTCTTGTTCATACTTATACTAGAAAACTCGGTTCATGCATGCATGCGTGCTTTTGCATAGTAAATGGTGAACATGAAAGAGACATGGAGATACTTAAAGAATAACATATGACATTCGAGTATTTCTATAGTCGTGGAATGTCTTAAAGGAAGCATATACATAGGCATTATAGAAATTTAACATTTGTGGAAAGACCTTAAATCATGCATTCATAGTCTTGGGTTTAAATCCCATGCATGCATTTTATCAAACTCATGACATTCAACATTTCAATAATCCTTAACTCATATTCTCATAGTCATATAGTTCATCAAATACCTTAAGTGTATATTTTATGTGTACATAGCCCTTCCCCATTTTCCATCATACAACAACCATCCACATTCTCCATGACATCCAATTTTGCCTCAACCCATCCGTACATCCCACACCATCCATATCCATATTAATTAATTTATACTTTTTAGGTGAACATGGTTGATTCAAGAAAAGGAACATGCAAGCTTAATCTAACATTTATTCTTTAAAAACTTAGGTTATTACTAAGCCAACTAGAAGCGTGTACTAGCCTCTTAAGGATCAATTCATAATTTGAAGAAAACCCTTGATTAAGAACCCCAAGCTTGATAGAGAAGACACCACCTTGAGGAGGAAGATCCTTCCTTGAAGAGGATGATCCAAGCTTGATGGGGAAGATCCTAAACCTTTATTTGTGCTTCACTTGTTCTTTAATCCAAAACCCCTCTTTGGAAATTCCAAATCTTGTTCCTTCTCCTTCCAAGATCTCCTTTAGGTTTAGGTTAAACCCAAAACCCCCAAATGGCCTCCTATTTATAGCCTAAGGGATTAAAACCCCAATATCTGTAACTCGGCACCCGAGTGCGATCGATCGCACACCAACTACGATTGATCGTAGCTTAAAGTCCAATCGATTGCACCTGAAGCTGATCTATCGCACATGAACTAGAGAGTTTCTGTCAAATTTCAACTGTATACGATTAATCGTACACTACCTGCGATCGATTGCAAGTTCACCCGAATGTTTTCTCACTTTTTTCTCTGACTACGATCGATTGTACCTTATCTGCAATCAATCGCACTTTATCTGCGATCGATCGCAATTCCCATTTTTCTCATTTTTAACACCCTTAGACCCTTTTGAGTGTTTTCACCCTTGTTTCCATCATCCTTAGCGCACTAACCCCCTTTATATACTATACATAGCTTGCTAACATCCATTTTCTCATTAATCACAAGTTCAAAATACATGGAAGGCCCTCTGGCTAAGAAGGTATTATTCATCAACCATGTACAAAAGTTCTGGGGTTCTACATCCTCCCCCCTCACAGAAATTTTATCCTCGAAATTAGGATGATACAGGGAGATAGAAGAAAACCAAAATACATAAAACTACCCAGGAAACTTAAAAAAACGAATGAGGGTATTTTTCTTTCACTTCGGTCTCACGCTCACATATAGCCTCTTCTGTAGAATGGTACTGCCATCTCACTAGGACCAATGGGATAGTCTTGTTGCATAAGACTTGATCTCGCCTATCTAAGACCTTAACTGGTTGCTCCGCTAGTGTGAGTTTCTCCCAAATTTCTAACTGATCAAGCTCGATGACATGGGATGGATCCGGGATATATTTCTGGAGCATGGAGATGTGAAATACATTGTGGACATAAAGCAACCCGATAAACAACCTCACAAACTCTGGTGATGATCTCGAATGGACCCACATACCTAGGGCTGAGCTTGCCCCTCTTACCGAACCTTATGATTCCCTGGCTCAGAGAAACCTTCACAAAGACTTGATCCCCAACCTAGAATTCCAGGTCCCTACGGCAAGTATCTACATAACTCTTCTACCGGTCCTGGGCAGACTTTAGCCTTTCCCTGATGATTTGACCCTGTCCACGGTTTGCTAGATCAACTCGGGGCCTAACACTTTCCTTTTCTCGGCTTCATCCCAATATAAAGGAGACCTGTAACTTCTCCCATATAATGCCTCGAAAGGTGCCATCTGGATGCTCGCCTGATAACTGTTATTGTAGGCGTACTCAACCAAAGGCAAGTAATCTTCTCAACTGCCCTTAAAGTCTAGTATGCAAGCTCAGAGCATGTCCTCTATCACCTGATTTACCCTCTCAGTCTGCCCATTAGTCTGTGGATGAAAGACCTTGCTAAAGTCCAAACTTGAACCCATGTCGCTCTGGAAGCTCTTCCAGAACCTGGAAGTGAATTTAGGATCCCGATCTAAAACAATGCTCACTACACCCTGTGCAACCGAACTACTTCCTTGATGTACAACGCAAAACGTAGTCCGATAGGGAAGGAAATAAGCAGACTTTGTCAATCTGTCAACCATGACCCAAATAGCATCGGAGTTCCTAGCCGTCCGTGGCAACCCCACAATGAAGTCCATAGAAATGTTGTCCTATTTCCAATCGAGAATAGGGAGGGGTTGCATAATACCTGCTAGCCTCATATGCTCGGCCTTGGCCTGTTGGCACACTAAGCATTGAGACACTTATTCCACCACTTCCCTCTTCATGTTTCGCCACCAGAAATGCCCCTTGAGGTTCCGATACATATTTGTACCCCCATAGTGTATCATATACTTGGATTGGTGAGCCTCGTCTAAGATTTCTTGACTAAGCTCCTCATCGGCTAGAACACATATCCTTCCCTTGAATGTGATAGTCTCATCACCCTTCAAGGTGAAATCCTTACTACCATTGCCAAGCAACTTATCTCGTTAAGCAAGTAACTCGAGATCTGACCCTTTTAACTCTAGGATCCGTACTAAGATGTAATTCCTAACGGTGATATTAGCCATCACTGGTCCATAGGTAGGAAGCCTGAAACTGATGTAGAGGTTAGACACATCCTTTAACAACTTCCACTCTTGCACCATCATGTGAGCCAAAAGTCCAGTATGCTTTCGGTTAACAGCATCTGCCACCATGTTTGCCCTACTCGGATGGTATTGAATGGAGCATTCATAGTCTTTTAAGAACTCCATCCTTCGCCGTTGCCTCAAGTTCAACTCTTTCTAGGAAAACAGGTACTTCAGACTTTTGTGATCCGTGAACATATCAAACTGTTCTCCATAAAGTTGGTGCCACCAAATCTTTAGTGCAAACACTACTGCGACTAACTCCAAGTCTTGCATAGGGTAGTTCCTTTCATGATCTTTCAATTGTCTTGAAGCATAGGCAAATACATTCTTGCGCTGCATCAGAACACATCCTAACCCAACGTGCGAGGCATCACTATATACCGCAAAAGCACCACGCTCAGATGGTACTGTGAGGACAGGAACTGTAGTGAGCCGCTTCTTGAACTCCATGAAGCTATTCTCGCACTTGTCCCTCGAAACGAACTTGACATTTTTACAAGTAAGATACGTGAGCGGTGCTGCTAAACTGGAGAATCCCTCCACAAATCTCCGATAGTAGCTTGCCAAACCGAGGAAGCTATATATCTCTGTCACACTCCTGGGTCTCTCCCATTGCATCACTGCCTCTATTTTTGCCAGATTAACCGAAATACCCTCCGTGGAGACTACGTGGCCAAGAAACGCCACTTTTTCTAACCAGAATTTGCACTTATTCAACTTAGCTTACAGTTTTTGCTCTCAAAGCGTCTCAAGAGTAAGGCGAATGTCTCGATCATGATCCTCTCGATTAAAAAAACTAGTCATCATGATTCTCCCGCAGGTAGACGTCGACGTTTAGGTCTGAATACTGTTCAGACGTTGACGTTTTAGAATCAGAAAATCTTTCTGAGACATTGTTTTTTCCAAACGTTGACGTATGAGTCTAGCATATCGCCAGACGTTGACGTGTGGAAAACCAAAAATCTTCCTGAGCTACTGTTATACCTAAATGTTGACGTTTGAAGAGGGACTCTTCTTAGATGTCGATGTCTGCATGGATTTTCCACTTATCAATTGATCTGATCATCTGATACTGCGGCTCTGCTCGGGGACTCATTATAGTCAAAGTGTCCTGCATCCTCAAACTGAGGTGAGTCCTCTCTCTAAAATGATGGCTCAGGGAGGTCTCTCTCTAGCCCAGGCTTTACTACTACTACTGAAGTGGATGAAATCTCTGAAGGTCCTGGAGTAGAAGTAGATGGTCCAGGGGCAGGAATAGTAGGGATGACATGAATGAAAAGAGCTGGAGTCGGAATAGGAGAGGAGATAGTTGGAACTGAAGTAGAAGGATTTGGGATAGGAGTAACTGAAGGGGTAGTAGCTGGAATAGTTGAAGCAGGTTCTTTTGGAACCCCGATATGATGGTCTTCTACCCACACATATCCCATTCTTCTAAAGGTGCCAACTGAGTAGAGATCATGATCTGTAGCATCTTCCTTATCTTTATAAAGATGAAGAGGGGATCTGAAAATCTTGAAAAGATGGGTGAGATACTGACCAAAGGGTAAATGGCCATTATTTTTCTTTGAGGCTTCAAGCATGACATGAAGAATAATAAATGCCAGGTCTAAATGCTTGGTGGTGAGGATACACAACATCAAAAAAACATCAAAGAAGGAGACATGATCCTTACTACCTCCCCTAGGGATAAAATTATATGAAATAATATGGTGGATTAGTCGGGCTTCTAAGGTGAGGTCCTTAACTCTAGGCTGAAAAGCTTTGGTAATATTTTTGTTCAAGCAAATGAGCTTCAAAGCACTAATCACATCGAAACCAGGGTGAACTGCCCATTGGTTAGTGGTGTAAATTTGGAATTCACCACTGGGAAGTTAAAAATTTATTCAAGGACCTTTTTGGGAAAGGAGATTTCCTTCCCATGAATATGAGATAAAATGACCTTAGATTTTTCATCGTATTTTAGATGAAGATAAAATCGACGCATACGAAGTTTTGTTTTTTACTAAACCATGAGACAAGGGAGTGTCCTAGGTAGTGACAAGTACCACTTGTGCTCTTCCGATCAACTTTGCACCCGGCAAAGTCCGCATCGGAATAACTAATTAGTTCTAGTGAAGTGTTTTTGGTATACCACAATCCCAAGTCAATGGTGCCTAGCAAGTATTTGAAAATTCTTTTAATAGCTACCAAATGAGATTCCTTAGGACATGATTGAAATCTAGCACAAATACATACACTAAACAATATATCCGGTCTACTAGCAGTTAAATATAGTGTTGTGACCCAAAACCCACCCTAGAAGTTAGAGTGAATCTTGGACGACTAATCATGACTTGCTTGACAAACCAACCTTCAAAACCCATAGAGCATATACAATAGAGGACATAAATGGCGGAAACATACACTAACATAGCACAGCGGAAGACTAACAACCTCTATGTATATATACACACATGTTCCAAGCTTATACAAAAAGATACACAAGAGAAAGTGCGGACAGGCCCACCAAAATACATGGATACATCTCTCTCAACTCACTCACAGCTACATCACTCAGAATCTACTACCATCTAATAGTAACCCTCGACTGGAGGTTCTTCTAAAGGTTCCTCAACGTACCCCTCCACCCAAGGGCTCGGAGCACAGACATCAAATGGAGCAGTAGCTCCCTCAGTACCTGCCGACATAAGAAGTACGGCTGAGCATGGAATACTCAGCGGGTACCAAATACTAACCAATAGTTATAGCATAAAAATGGCAATACATAAATCAGGAGCAATTCAAATATGTAAAACGGGAACAATTCATGTCATACAAGGAAGAAAAGCAATTTATAATCATGCTTGCATTTCCTAAAAAGCTGATAAACCCTCTTGAAATCATGGTGTGCTTTGAAAGCTTGTCATGTTTGTCTTGCTTGATCTTGTCGAGCGTGTTGTACGTGTCATGCCATGCCATGCGTGTCATGCATGCTTACTTGTGATCATGTAACTTGTGAGATACACTTGTGAGATATCCTTGTGAGATGCACTTGAGAGGGAAGGGAGACCCTTCTTTATGCAATGCACTTGAGAGGGAAGGGAGACCCTTCTTTATGAGATGCACTTGAGAGGGAAGGGAGACCCTTCTTTATGTGATGCACTTGTGAGTGAGGGGAGTCCCCTCGTGGTATGTTTGTTCTTGTTCTCTTGTGAAAAGCGAGGTAAAACATATCGTAGGATATGTCCCACTTCTAAACCTCGTTCTTGAAAGTACCGATAAATCATGTCATGCATGCCGTGCTCGTGGAATCGTGTGCATACTTGCATTTGAAATTTAAGATGACATTTGGGGATTTCACAATGTATAGCATATAGCAAATTTAAACAAATAAACATTCAAAATGTTTTAGGAAAAACAAGGCCTCACAATATCAAAAGTCCTCGCAAGTTACATAAGTATTTAAGTATGCATTTCCTAAATTTATAATTCATTTCATTCACCTTGGCATTTTATCAAACTTGGTGAGTACATTATTTGTTAAGCTTATCACATGCTTTTCTAGGTGGGTTCATATTCACAACATGCTTGTATGTTTATTATTAGTGCAATACCCTTCCCCATTTCATTCATTACATCATACACACGGCATCCAATTGCCAATTCCATCTCCATTCACAACATCCACACATCCCAACTCATAGCACAAGTATAGATGAAGGAAAACAAAGAAACATGGGGAAAAGAGGAACTATGACTAGGAGGGTAGCAAGAAGTACCGACCTTGACAAATGAGAGAAGGAACTCTCCTCCAAAACGTGCGTGTAGATGCTGCCCTAGCTTGAGGAGAGTGCTCCACGAGTGATTGAACCAGAATCTTGAAGCAATCCAAGCTTGAGGTGATCTAGGGTTCACAAACCCTTTGATTTCTTCTCAAAAATCAAACCCTAGGTTAGGAAAACCCTTCTCTTCTCTCTTTCTCTCTAATATCTTCTAAGTGTGGTAAATGAGCCCTAAAGGCTCGGGCAATCCTATATAGGAAAGGGTTTAACCCCCAAAAGATGAAAACGCCCTTAATGAAATTCTGCAAAAAAAAACGCGAAGACCGAGCGATCGGTGGTTATGACCGATCGATCGGTTGCCTACCAAGCGATCGGTGTGTTGACCGAGCTCTCGACCAAAAATCAACTCTCTGGAAAATTTCCCCATACAAATTTTTTGACCAGTCGATAGCCTCCGATCGATCGGTTTTGGACCGATCGATCGCTCCATGGACCAAGCAATCAGTGGTCTGCAGGTCCAAACCATTTTGGCCATATCTTTTGACTCGTTCGTTGGGTTCGTACTTCAAAAAGGAAGATGTTTCAGAATTTCTAATTTCTTCCTTATTTATTAATTGTACTACTTTAAAGGCAAAATGGCTACGAAAGTACCATGCATTAAGCATGAAAAAGTTCGGGGCTCTACATATAGCAAGCTACCAATCATATCTTGGTATTTCTTTTCTTCAACACTTATGCCTTTTTCATCCTTGTTAATCTTTGTAGATGGATTCATCGGAGTATCACTCTCTTTAGAGTTGTCCATCCCAAATTTCTTGAGAAGTTCCTTTGTGTACTTGGCTTGGTTGATGAAAGTTCCTTTCTTGATTTGCTTTATTTGAAGCCTGAGGAAGAAGTTTAGTTCTCCTATCATGCTCATTTCGAACTCATCTTGCATAGTCTTAGAAAATTCTTAACACAAGATTTTATTAGTAGACCCAAAAATAATGTTATTAACATAGATTTGCACAATAAGCGTGCCTTTATTTCTGGTCTTTACAAACAAGGTAGTGTCAATTTTTCCTATAATAAAATCATTTTCGAACAAAAAACCACTGAGTCTATCATATTAAGCTCTAGGAGCTTGTTTCAATCCATATAATATAAAGCTTTAGTTAATTTATACACATGATTAAGATATTTGTGATCTTGAAAGCATGGAGTTTGTTTAACATACACTTCCTCCGAAATATAACCATTTAGAAAAGCACTTTTAACATTCATTTGAAATAATTTAAAATCTTTAAAACTAGCAAATGCAAGTAACATTCTTATTGCCTCAAGTTTAGCAACCAGAGCAAAGGTTTCTTCATAATTAATTTATTCATCTTGGTTGTAACCTTGGGTTACCAGTCTTGCTTTATTTTTAATGATATTTTCATTTTCATCTTTTTTGTTTTTAAAAATCCATTTAGTTCCAATAGTTGATTTATTATTTGGTCTAGGAACTAACTCCCAAACTTGATTCTTTGAAATTGATTAAGTTCTTCTTGCATTGCAATTGCCCATGATTCATCATTAATAGCTTCAATTGCATTCTTAGGTTTAATTTGAGATTGGAAGACAAGGTTATTACAAAGATTTCTTCTTGTTTTAACACATTTTTTCATATCTCTTAAAATAAGTTCTTTAGGATGATCTTTTACAATTTTCCAACCTTTAGGAAGTTGATAACCATTTTCATTTTCATTTTCATCTTCTTCCTCATTTTCAATTTCAAAAGGATTTTCTTGGTTAGAATCTTGTTTATCTTCTTTTTACTTTTCTTCCTTATTTAATTAAATATTGAGATTTCCTTAGATATTTTATCAATATTTTCAATTTCATCATCTTCAATGGGTTTGATTAATTCAAATGGACTAGCTTTTTTTTTAAATTTAAAAAAGCCACTTAGAAGGAGTGGGGGGTTTAGCAGATCCCTACCAGTTTATTAATAAAAATATAAATGGGGGGGTGGGGGGAGACATAAAACCTTACCCCTACAAGGACCAAAGGAAAAAAAATAAGGGGGGGGGGGGGGACATAAAACTTTACCCCAAGAAACAAATCTGAAGGAAAACAAAAATCAAGTGGGGGGGGGGGGGGGGGGACATAAATCTTACCCCTAAACAAAAAAAACCAATACTCTAAAAAATCAAACACTAATAACCAGTCTAATGTTCCCAATGCCAGCTTGGTCACTCAAAATAAGAGATCTGAGTCTATGAGGAATATTAGGGAACATTTCCCGAGAAAGAAGAGAGCTGCATTCAAGATTAGCTAAATAGTCCGCAACCATATTCGCTTCCCTAAAGATATTGAGATATAGAATAGCAGATATTCATCACTTGTTTAATCTTCTTATTCCAATACCAGATAGTCCACGAGTGACTATAAGAGCCCTTCCAAGCTTCAACAAGAGTTTGAGAATCTGATTCAACCTCTACATGAAGGAAGCCTAGCTTTTGACAGAGAATAAGACCATCAAGAAGAGCTCTCATTTCAGCTACATAGTTGGAACAATATCCATAATAAGCAAAGAAACAAGCTATCAACTCTCCAGACATATCATGAATAATACCACCACCTCCTACTAATCCCGGATTGCCCTTAGAAGCTCCATCTACATTCAGCTTGACTCTTCCTTGAGTAGGAATATTCCATTTAACATAAGTAATAATAGGTATTTTCTGACCAGGGGGAGCCACTATATTTAAAATAGACAGGTCCATGTGTTTACTATTTGGGAGAGAACCAAATCCGTCATCCATTTCTGAATTCTTCTATTTATCACTTCAACCAGCTTGCGAACATCTTTAAATCTTTTGTTGCATCTTTCCTTCCAAATCTCCCAAATAATTATAAGAGGAAGTAAAGAAAGAGTTTGATACGCCTGTCAGACGCTCGAAATCATCTCATAAGAAAATATTGAATGGTGTCACTGGGGTAAGAATGAATAGAGCAAAGACTACCACAAAACCGCCAAATTAGACCTGCAATGTCACTTTGAATTAATAAATGGGAAAGGGTTTCAATGTGACCTTGAGAGCAACAGCTAGCTAATAGAATACCAACAGACTGAATCAAATAATCAATGGGAACAGAACCATACATAACCTTCCATCCAAAAATCTGAATTTTTTTTGGAACAATATTATTTTAAACATACCTAGTCCAATCTTTTCGAGGAATGGAATATCGAAAAGATTCCTAAGCTGATTTAATAGTAAAATTACCTTTAAAGCATGGTTTCCAAATGAAAGAATCATCTATGTTTGAGGTGAAAAAACCAGCATCCGTAATATCATTTTTAATAACTTCTAGAAGACAGTCAAAAACCAAACTAAAATCCCACAAACCGTTATCATCATGCATATCCAAGATTGAAGGGAAATTATGAGGGACAGAAGATATATTATCAATAAGAGGATAATCTCCAAACCAACTATCCAGCCAAAAAATTTATTTTAGAACCATTACCAATTAAAGCATGAGATTTATAAATCACATCTTTACATACTTTGCTAACTTGTCTCCATGTTTTAGAAGAACCCATAGTCGAAGAAGCAAACCAAATGTGGTTGAATTGGAATTTAGATTTAAAGAATTTTGACTAGATATTATCATGTTGATATAAATTCCAAGCTTGTTTCATTCTAAAGGCTAAAGAGAATTCATGCATTTTCCTAATACCCAACCCTCCTTCTAAAGTGAGAAGAGAACAGGTCTTCCAATTAATCCAATGGCGCCTTTTAGAATCACTTCCATTATTCCAATTTTTTTTTGCCAAGGCTCTATCTATTAGATCAGTAATGGCTTTAGGGACATGAATCCCTGCTAACAGATGAGTAGGAATAAAAGATAGAACATGTTTACTAAAGAGTAAGCTTACCTCTTGAAGATAAGAACTTACCTTTCCAGCCCTCAATCTTATTAAGAATTTTTTCTACAAGAGGGTTAAAATAACAATTTTTTAAATGACCTTTGTAGAGGGGAACTCCAAGGTAGGTAAATGGAAAATTTTTGTTCGGAATCCCAACCCAATTATATATATATCACCAATTCTATTTCTAGAAAGATTTGAAGAACAATAGAAAGCACTTTTATCTCGATTTATCAATTGACGAGAAGATAGTTCATAAGAAGAAATAAATTCAAAGATTTTTTTAAATATTTCGCTTTCTACCATTACAAAAAATTAAGGTATCATCTGCAAAAAGTAAATGAGAAATCAGAAAACCATACCTTCCCAACTTATAGTTTAAGGTTAATCTTTCAGAAAGATCTTTCAGGCCCCTACTAAGAACTTCCTCAGCTAAAATGAATAGAGTAGGGGAAAGAGGATCCCCTTGATGAAGCCCCAGAGAACTCTAAAAAAAACCTTGAAGACTACCATTAATATTAATAGAAAAAGATTGATTATAAAGGCAGCCTTTAATTAATTTGGTAACATTAGAATTAAATCCCATCTTATGAAGAACAACAATAAGAAAATCCCATTCCATATGATCATAAGCTTTGGACATATCTAATTTGAAAATGATATTACCTCCTGGAATGACCCTATCAATATCTTGCACCATCTCTTGGGCAAGATTAATATTGTCAGTAATATTTCTTCCCTTAACAAAATCCACTTTGTTCTTCAGAGATAATATTAGGGAGTAAAATACTAATCCGATCAGACAAAAATCTAGATATGATCTTGTAGAGAAAATTACATAAACTAATAGGTCTAAAATCAAAAAAAGACAAAGGAGAGTTACATTTAGGAATCAATGCTATAACAATGGCATTAATAGCTTTTGGAATACTTGTATGAACAAAAAAAAAAAGATATAGCACTAAACAAGTCATTCTTAATAATGTCCCAGCATGATTGATAAAAATGATCAGAAAAACCATCCGAACCAGGAGCACTATCTGCAGACATACTAAAAACAACATTTTTTATGTCATCAATAGAAGGAGAGATAAAGATAGAATTATTATCATCGTCCGAAATAAGGCAAGGAATATGGTTGATAATATTTTGATCCACTATACAATCTAAAGAAGTTAATAGATTTTTGAAAAAATTAACTACTGCATTACCAATATCTTCCCTAGAGTCCAACCAATTACCCCGGGGATCCTGAATCCGAGATATGCAATTTTTCCCCTCCTAGAGTGAGTAACCATACGGAAGAATTTGGTATTATCCCTTCTTGAAGCCATTTAATTCTGGACTTTTGACGCCAAAAAATTTCTTCGTATAAAAGAAAAGATTGCATCTCATCTTTTAAATTATTTAATTGAGCAACTTTATCATTGTCCCAAGAGTTTTGAACGTCAGTCTCAAGGCAACTGATTTGAGAATCAAAGTCTTTTCTTTTATGAAAAATATTACCAATGACATTCTTATTCCAACTTTTTAGAGAAATTTTCAGTCTTTTAAGCTTTAAGAAAGAGGACATAAGAGGGTTAGCATAAACTGGATCACTCCAGGACTCAGAAACAACTCTATGAAAGTCAGCATGATGAATCCACATTTGTTGAAATTTAAAATAAGAAGGGCTTCTAATATTTTCTTTCCCAAAAACCAAAAGAAGAAGATAATGATCAGAAGCTAACCTGGTGAGATGACTAACTGAAGTAATAGAGAAATTAATGTTCCAATCAGCGCTTAAGAGAATATGATCTAAACGAGCATAGATACGATGCGTACCTTCCTGGTTGTTACACCAAGTGAATCTATTGCCATTATATCCAGCATCTAGCATGCCAAAGTCATTGATCAAATTATTAAAATCCATGAGGGATTCAATATTAACATCTCTACCTCCCAATTTATCATCAACACTAGTGATAGCATTGAAATCTCCACATATGAAGAAAGGACCTGAAAAAGAAGAGAAAACACCACAAAGATCCGACCAGAGAGATAGACGCTCTCTACTCGTACATTTAGCGTAAATGAAAGCATATCTAATTGGATTAATTTCTATAGAAGAAACATCAACAACCATCATTTGATTAGTAGATGAGACATAGTTTACTTTAAGATTACTTTTCCAAAACAACCATATTTTTGGATGGAAGAATTGAACATCAATATGCTTATCCATACCAATAAAAGAACAAACTTCTTGAAGAGTATTCAAATTCTTTTTAGGTTCCAAAATTGCCGAGAGCAAAATATTATTGGAGGAAATCAATTGCTTTAATCTAGTTTTAGAGGCTAAATTACCTACACCACAAATATTCCAAATAAGAAAGCTATTCATTTATAACATTACTAGAGTTGGCAGCCAAAGAGAGGATCGTAGATCTAGATCTAGTAATTCTATCAGAAGAAATCAGACTTTTCCTACCTTTAGTATTATTCTTAATAGTATCCTTTTTATAAGAAGAAAATAATTCGGACTTTAACAAGCTTTGGGAGAATATTTTCCCTTCCTCCTTAAAAGAATCAATATTGCTTAAAAAGCATGGGTCTATCTTAGAGTGATATTCATAAGATTGGGATTGTTCCCAAAGAATATTTTCCATGTTCAATGGATTACTCATCTTAGGAAGACCTTCTAATTGATTAAGTAAATTCTTCCACATACGATAGTGAGGAGAAGTATGAAAATCCAATATATTCTTTCTATTAGCATTAGAGCACAAACTATCAAGATTAGAATCTGATGAGGTATTGCCTAATTTTGTGTGAGAACCTATTCTGAATTTTTCAACTAATATGGGATTTGTAGCATATAAGGAATTTCTTAAACTGTCAAAACTAGATGGAGAAGGAAGACCTTTATCCTCAATCACCACCAAATCTAAATTACTAATTTCAAAAGATTTATTAGCAAGACTTATATGATCCTTATGAGTAGCAGATTTGTTTGACACTAATGTTGCCTCATTAGAAGTAAGTAAGGGAGACTTACCTGCAGAAGAAGGACTACCATTTCGCCTGTAAGACCTTGGTCAATAACATTATGATGAGCATGTGCAGACGCTAATAATATCTTCTTACCTAAAAAAATATAATGAACTTCCGTTTCTGCCTCATAATCTGAAGCAGACTCTTTATCATGTGCACTGATAGAAGCTGAAATGGGATGATTCTTTTGAGTTTCAGATCGGTTGATAGGAACTATGCCTTTGTCATTCGCAAGATCGATCTGGACTGGTTCTTTCGATTCAATAGATGCTAAATCAGAAGACTTTGGAGTATTCTGCTTAACGACCCATTGCTGGGTTTGATTTTTTGCTGATACCCCTTCATTATCCTTTTTATTCAGCCTCTCATCAGCATCTTTGGAATTAATTCTAGGCTTGTGAACTCGTTTGTGAATCTGGTGTACGAGACATCTCCTCGTGTCCAAGCTTCTTACAGTGTAGGCAATATAAAAACTTCTTTTCATACTCCACTTCTTGCCAACGCCCATGGCTCCCTAAACCTAACCAAAATCTATCCGGATTTTTTTTGAGAAGATCAATCTTAATACATATCCTAGCCACGCTAAGTCTAGAAAAGTTCTTTGTGGCGCCATCGAACACAACATGAATAAATTCTTCCACTACTAAAGATGTTTTATTAAAAACTCTATGAGCTTTACTATTCATAGAATATCTAAGAAAGATACCTTCATTTGATTTAGGATCAAATTTCTTTAAGTGGTGTTTATCATTAAGTATAAAACACTTGCAACCAAACACTTTAAAGTACCATATATTAGGTGTTCTTCATTTCCAAAGCTCATAGGGTGTCTTATTTAGTTTGTTTCTTATGGCAACTTTATTAATTACATAGCATGAAGTATTTGTTGCTTCCGCCCAAAAATAGTTTGGAAGTGCATGTTTATTAAACATTGTTCTTGCCATTTCTTGTAGAGATCTAACTTTACGTTCAACAACTCCGTTTTGTTGAGGTGTTCTTGGTGTGATGAAATTATGATTAAAGCTATTTTCTTCACAAAACAATTTTAGTTCTTTATTTTTAAAATTTTCACCTCTATCACTTCTAATGTTATTAATTGCATAACCTTTTTCATTCTGCACTCTTTTACAAAATTTTGTAAATAAAATATGTGTTTCACTCTTATGAGATAAAAATAATACCCAAGTATATCTAGAGTAGTGATCAACAATCATAAAGACATATATTTTACCTCCTAGGCTAGCAACATCATTAGGACCAAATAAATCCATATGCAATAGCTCCAATGGTCTAGAAGTTAAAATTTCTTTCTTCTTTTTAAAAGATATTTTAATTTATTTTCTCAACTGGCATGCATCACACACTTTATCTTTAGTGAACTTAATTTTAGGCAATCTTTTAACAAAATCATTTCTAGATAATTTTGATAGTAAATCCATACTAGCATGACCTAGTCTTCTATGCCATAACCAACTTGTTTTATTTAAGGCTGAAAAGCATACCGTATTTTGAAAAGATAGTTAATTAAAATAAATGATATAGACATTTTTATTTCTATGAGCAATAAACATAGTATTAACATTGTCTTTGTCTTTTATAATGCACATATTAGATTTGAATGAAACATGAAGTCCTTTATCACATAGTTGACTTATACTAATTAGATTATGCTTCAAACCATCAACATATAATACATTTTCAATAAAAGTAGTATCTTTCTTGTCTATATTACCTATCACGATGATCTTCTCCTTTACATTATCCCCGAAGGTCATATGTCTTTCATCCTGAAGAGTGAATGAGATGAAAAACTTTTTGTTTCCTGTCATGTGCCTTGAGCATCCATTATCCGAGAACCAAGTTTTCTTGGAGGAGCTTGACTTGAGGCATACCTACAAGATAAATTTAAGTAAGTCCAAGATATGTTCCTGTAGCGTCCCCAAACCCACCCTAGGAGTTAGAGTGAACTTTGGACAACTAATCATGGCTTACATGACTTGCTTGACAAACCAACCTGCAAAAACCCACAGAGCATATACGATAGAGGATAACAGCGGAAGCATGACCATAAAGCACAGCGGAAGTCTACCAAACCTCTATGTACATACATACGCCAATCCAAGTTTATACAAAAAGCAACAAAAAGAAAGTGCGGACAGACCCGCCAAAATACGTGGATATAATCTCTCATCTCACCCACAGCTATTCACTCAGAATCTACAACCACCTAATGGTAACCCTCTACGGGAGGTTCCTCCAAAGGCCCCTCGACGTACTCCTCCTCCACCCATGGGCCAGGAGCACAAACATCAACTGGAGCAGCAGCTCCCTCGAAACCTGCCGACATAAGAAGTACGGCTGAGCATGGAATACTCAGCGGGTACTAAATACTAACCAACAGTCATAGTATACAGATAGCATACATAAAGTAGGAAACAAATTTGCATATATAGAACAGGAACAATTTATATCATACAAGGAAGTAAAGCAATTTATATTCATGCTTGCATTCAGAAAGACTGATAAAACCCTTGAAAACATCGTGCACTTGACTTGACTTGAAATACCCTTTGCGTGATTGTGAACCTGTTAACCGTGTCATGCTTGTCATGCTTGCATCATGCGTGCCATGTCATGTCATGTTTGTCATGCGAGTATCATGCTTGCTTGTTCATAATTTAAACATGTTCACATGCCTAGTTGCCGTTCATAGTCCGTCGCAACTAGTACCCTATATGCAGATGGGTATGCCTAGTTACCGTTCATAGCCCGTCGCAACTAGCATCCATGCGGAATGGGAATGCCTAGTTGCTGTTCATAGCCCGTCGCAACTAGCATCCATGCGTGTAATGCCATGCAGAGTTATGCGTGTCATGTGAATGCTATGCTATGCGTGTCATGCGATGCTATGCATGTCATGCGAGGGGATGGGAGACCCTTCTTATGATAATGCATGATTGACTTGTCCTTGCCAAGAGCGAGGTAAAACATATCGTAGGATATGTCCCACCTCTAACCATGTTCTTGAAAACCTCGATAAATCATGTCATGCATGACGTGCTCGTGGGAACCGTGTACATGCTTGCATTTAAATTTAAATATGACATTGGATAATTTCACAACACATATGACATCAATGATTGAGCAATGTAATATTCATATCCTTTAGGGAAAGCAAGAAACACACTATCATAGGCCCTAGTAATATTCAGAATTTCTTAGGTATGCATTTCCTAATTCACAGCTCACTTTATTCACCTTGGCATTTCATCAAACATGGTGTGTTCATTATGGATTTACCCTACAACATGCTTTTCTAGATGGGTTTTTCTCAAATCATACATGTCCGTTCATTATTGGAACAATGCCCTTCCCCATTTTTTCATCACACACAACCATTGGCATCCAATCGCCCATTCCATCTCCATTCACCATTCACCATTTACCATTCTCCATTCACCATTCATCCATCTCATAGCACATGTATCAATGAAAGAAAAATCAAAAGAAATAGAGGGAGAAGAGGAACTATAACTAGGAGGGTAGTAAAAAGTACCGACCTTGAAGAAATGAGGAAGAAACCCCTTTCCAAAACGACTGTGTAGCTGCTGCCCTAGTTTGAGGAGATGCTCCTCACGAGTTTGTGCCTTGATCTTGAAGAAAAATGGGCTGGAGGTTGATCTTGGGTTTCAAAACCCTTTGATTTCTCTCCAAAAATGGAAACCCTAGGTTGGAATCGCCTTCTCCCCTTTCTCCTATTCTCTCAAACTCTCTAAGTGTCGAATGAAGCCCTAAAGGCTCGGGTTAAACTCTTAAAGTAAGAGTGAACTGACCAAAAGACCGTAATACCCTTACTGGGATTTCTGCAATGACGCGAGGACCGTGAATAGTGCTGAACACATTGTGTTGTGAATAGTGCCAACTCGTGGTGCTGTGAATAGTGCAACTCGTGGTGCCATGAATAGTGCCAACTCGTGGTGCCATGAATAGTGCAACTCGTGGTGCCATGAATAGTGCCACTCGTGGTGCCATGAATAGTGCTAACTCGTGGTGCCATGAATAGTGCAACTCGTGGTGCCATGAATAGTGCCAACTCGTGGTGCCATGAATAGTGCAACTCGTGGTGCCATGAATAGTGCCACTCGAGGTGAGCTGCACAACGTGCCCGTGGTGAGTTGTACAACGGATGCACACAGTATACGTTATCAGAGTACGTTGTCTGTGCTACGATTTCCTACAGGTACAGACTGTTTTGGCCATATCTTTTGACTCGTTCATCCGATTGTGACGATTCAACTTGCGTTGTGTTCGTACTTCGAAAAGGAACATTTCTGACGTTCGAAATTTCCAATTTCTTCCTTATTTATTAATTATACCTCTTAAAAAGGCAAAAATGACTACGAGAGTGTCATGTATTAACTGTGAAAAGGTCCGGCCCTAGTACCCAAACCGTCTTGGTTGGTACCCAAACTGATTTATGGTTGCTCTTGGGAGGATAAGTTCCCTTTGGAACCCAAACCATCTTTGGTTCTTTATAGTTATTCTTGTGAGTGGATGTTCCATTTTGACCCAAATTTTCTTAACTACTTTCTTTCCATTATAGAAAACTATAGAGGGTGGAGATAGCCAAATCTGGCTTTACTAAACACGCATCTTTGTTGGACTAATAGTCTTTCTAAATTCTTTTGGCCATCAGTGAATGTGAGAATAGTGCTAGTCAAGTCTTTAACTTTAGCTTTAAGCTCATTACATTCAATTGATAAGTAATGAGGTAGAAATTGAATTTCTTGTATTTTTACATTCAATACCTCATTCTGCTTTTGTAGGATATTCTTCTCTTTTTACAAGTTTTCACAAGTGTTTGTAAGAGTAAGGATATCTTTTTTGAATGATTTGTTCATTAAGGAAATTCTTATAAAATCATCATACAAGTCATCAAAGGCATCTCTAATTTCATCATAAGTAAGAGATTCGTTTTGAGAAGAAATTACCTCATCCTTGTAAGCACCCAATGGTTAACCATAGTTAAACTCTTTAACCATGGTTAACCATAGTTGAACCCTAGGTCAATCCCAGTTAAACCATAGGTCAACCCTGAATTAAACCATAGGTAAACCCTATTTAAACCCCTTAGCTTAACCCATGGGCCCAAGGCCCATTTCCAGGACCAAGGCCAAAAACCACAACGAGACCACCCTGTGGGCCTAAGCATGAGCCCACAAGCCTTAACTGACCGTTGGCGGGGGCCATGCTCAAAATTTGAAAATCCAAGTAATGTCGGTAATAACTTTGCTGCCATTACTAGATTTGGTAAAAGCTACAGTGCCCCAAACCAAAAGCGGTTGGTCTAGGCCTGTTTGAGCAAAAACTCCTAAATAGTGGTAATCCAATTACCGCCATTACCTTTTTAGCCTAATTCAGGAATGGCAGGACTGAAATTACTGTCATTCCTGGAGAGTACGTAGAATAGGTCTGACACTTCCCCTGGACCACCTCTTGCACCTCCCTTGGATCCTCTATCTTGTTGTTAATCCCTAAACTACCCTAGGTCGTCCCCAAGCCCATAAAAACCCTCTCCCTCAAGACTTCTTCGACACAAGAAAATTCTCTCAAAAATTATGAGAAAATCCTTAAGTAGAGCTCTGTTAGGCCCTTAAACCCATCCCCAGGAGTCAAGTCCGGCCTAGGGAATAGGCTTAGGCTATCCCACCTTAGTTGGATCCCCTCCTCATCCTCCACCATCGAGCACCACAACTTCCACCACTATAACAAGTGGAGCAGTAGGGTAGGACCTTGTCCTACCCCTTTCTTTTTTCTGTAAAAATATCTATGTGAGCCCCTAGTCTTACTCTAGGGGACTCTTCTTTAAGTTCAGACCCAAAGACATGGGCCCCCTTGCCTCCTCGTAGGCATGGGGACCCTCTCAAGGGTAGATACAATAGCCCCCCACGTGTAGGCTCACCCCCAAGCATTTTGGGGAACTCTCAACCCATGAGGGATCCCCTAGAAGTAGCACGGTGCAGCACCATGGAGAAATATTTAGTTTATGGAAAATTCCAGAAATGGTGGTAAACACAGTACTGGCATTTCTGGACTTTCCCATTTCAGTGGCTCTAGGCCTCTTTTTGTAGGCCCTTAATCAATTCCAGGGCCTGGTTTAGGTCCCTGAGACCCCCCTAACCTTCCCTAGTTCTTCCAGGCCCCCAGGTAAGCTTAACCATGGTTAAAATCGTAAAAAGTGGAAACTGTCCAGAATCTCGGTAAATAGTTTACTGACATTCTGGGTATGCTACTCCTCACTGTAGATGGCCCCTGTGGGCCCAATCCAGACCAAACCAAAGGCCCAAACCAGGCCTAGGACTTGCCCTTAAGTCCCCTAAACACCCTCTTGGGTCCAGGATCTCATGATCATCACCCCAACCGTGTCCCTGACTAGCAAAGCCATTTTTAGAAGAAATTAAAACCGCTATTCCAATCTTGTAAAGGGTTGGAATTGGCAGTAATGCCAGTACCGCCAATTCTAACTTCTATTTATCTGGGTTTTGCACAGGGCCCAGACCAGGTAGGAGGCCATTCCAGACCCTGTCATGCTATTTGGGCTCAACTCTGACCAGACCAGACCCTTAATTGGGGTTAAACTTAACCCTGGTTAGTTTTTCATCATGGTTAAGACCATTTAACCTTAGTAAAAGTCTAAAAAAATCTTAAAAATCTAAAAATATAAGGAGGATCATAAACTTGACCTTGGGCCTAGTAAACCATGGTTAACTTACCTCTTAACTTCGGTTAAGCAATTTTAGTCTACCGAACTAATCCCTTTAGCCTACTGGGCCAAACCTTAGCCTACTGGGCCCAACCTTAGTATATTGGACTAATCCCTTAGCC
Source organism: Tetracentron sinense (assembly GCA_015143295.1). NCBI lineage: Eukaryota > Viridiplantae > Streptophyta > Magnoliopsida > Trochodendrales > Trochodendraceae > Tetracentron > Tetracentron sinense. The sequence continues at coordinate 11,315,890 of CM026553.1, read as the reverse complement.
CATCGGGCTAGTCCTCAGCCTTTGGGCCCAACCTTGGCCTACCGGGCCCATCCCTTAGCCTCCGGGGCCAAACCCTTAGCCTTCGGGCTCACCCTTGGCCTCTGGGCCCAATCCTTGGCCTCCGGACCCATACCCAAGACTATGCACTTGACCTCCTAGGTCAACCAAACCTAGCCCACTAAACTAGACCCTTAGCCACCCTGGTGCACACTCACACCCCTAGCCTTGGCATAGTGTCACGATCAACTTTTTGATTTTGCAGAACAACCGTACGGCGCCTCAATCATCCCATGATCTTGGCCAGCCTTACACCATTAAACTATCCATCCATTGAACCGACCCAATGTCTCGTGCTACAATGCTACGACAAGGTATGACCCATTACCGAGTCCCATCAGCTAAGCTATACTCAGCTGGCTTACGCATCACTTCATCGTGTCGCACCTGACACTCGTCCAACACATAAGGTTCCCGCGTCACCGAGGTTTCGTCTCACGCATCTCTCATGATGCTAAGGTTCCCCGATCAAGCCGAACATCCAACACGGTCCGATACTCTCGAACACGACTATCGGTCATCCCCACGCATCGCGGATAACTCAGGAGCATCACTGCCCAGTTTACCGAGCATTGAGGGCATGAAGCCCACAACGCGATCCTCGATCCTCGGATTGAGTATCCCAACCATACCACGTATCCCTCCTAGATGACCATGATGCATACCGCACGCTTAAAGGCCATACTAGGATGAAACCTCTTGCCCGAAGGCTCTTACGTAGTGCTAGGAAGTACTTCTCATTTGCAAGGTCCTTGGATGCTCCAATAACCATCCAAGGAGACTCGAAGATCCCCTTTAGGATCCTAGAGCCCGCCCCTAACTCCTTTGGGGTTGCTCATTAGGTGGCCCCAGATGTGCCACAAGGGAAGGTAGAGCTACGCCCTTCTCTTCAAGGTGGATGATAAACCTTTCACCCTCTACCAGAAGGAAACATCACCATTGCCGGTGGAGTCATACTGGTCTTTTACGGAACAGTACCTTGGATATCTACAAACCGTCTGTACCGTTAAACTCGTATTAACTTTCTCTTCGAATGAAGGTACTATCGGCCCTACTTCCAACATAATATGTGGGCCCCACAACACTTGCCCACATGTGTCCGACCAAGCACCAAACTCAAGCTTCACTCCATAACTCTTCATGTGCACTTCACCCAAACCACAGTACCTCGTACACAACATCAAGACACCTCCATGTCCCTTCACTTCGGTACCCAACACTAAGGCACCAACCTTACACCACGCTACTCTATCGCTTGCACAGTGCCTCGCCTATCTCCTAGGCACCGCATTAGCATCCTTTGCCCATACTCAGGCCATCCCGGTCCCGTATCACTGTCATGGCAGTACTTGACAAATTTTGACCGTGACACTCTCCCCCACTTGATTAGGTCGATGTCCTCATCGACTCTCACCTAGTATTCATCAGCTCCACAACATAGCTTGCACACCTGCTCCTTCCACAGATCAGAACTCACTTCTGACGGCCTAACATATCAATTACTATCTCAAACTTCACATTCTCATGAATTTTGTTTGAAACATTTACCACACTTCGCCCAATTTCACACTGAACTTGGCCTTAGAGACTCTGTACACTGCCTTTGTCTTCAACATTTCTGTCTTCAACACGTTGCCCGAACTTCTGAGAGGGATAATATTCCTAGAATTTCTTCAAGTGCACATCTCCATACGTATGTTTGGTCCTCCCAGGACCATCATTTAGCTGTCCCAAGCATTATGCTGTCACTGATTGTCACCATGAACTTCGATCTTCGGTCTCAAAACCCTGATCTTTAGCTTCCACTAGGCATTCAGCTGCCATCCACTTCACTCTTGAAGCTTCATCTACTGCAGTTCACTCCGTCGAACTACACTCAGCGTTCACCTTGAACATGAAGTACGTTACCCATGACGAGGCTCGCAAGCTAACCGCATCTCATACGGTACTTCCTCCGCAGTCTGCTTCCTTAGTTTACGTATATGAGCATTGGCGTGTTGTCCCACTTCAACACTAAAGCCATCCCATAATAGTACCGACATCCAAATCCTTTACCTAAAGTCACAAACACACCCAACACGCATCTTCCAATGTAACACGGCCAGCAATCCTATACGTTACTCGAAATAGCAATGGCGTCCACTACGCCAAATCTTTGTGAAACTCTCCATTGGTGCATCACATCCCTGATGCACTAATCTTGTTTCTTCCATTCATTGGTACAAAACCATTTTATATGTCTTCCTTGGTTGTGTACCAATCCATTGGCACACTTCTCCTTGTGATCCTTCACTCAATCACTTGTGTTGAACTCAATCCGTTGAGCTTAACTTTTTGTAGCCAACAACCTATGAAGTTGTCTAAAGCCACTGCATCATTTCAACCCTTAACAACTTGCCTCACTCTTGAGGTCTTCCCTACTTGCCTCACTCTTGAGGACTTCCCTCATACTTCTGATAGTTGCCCGAGTGCTCCCCACTCAAACTTACATGGCATCTTGTATTCTTGTCGTGCCTCTCTAGCACCTCAACTCCTTCAGTACCCTGAGATAGCACTCATCCACTCCTATTGTATCCTCTCATACAATTGAGCTTCCAAACTTGACAAGAGTATTTGCTTACTCAAGTCTTTGGCACCTTGCCAACATAGTTGCATGACTCTAGTACCTCGACATCCTGTGTCTTCAACTGAGAGAACACTTCACCTGACCTTCGCACCACTGTGCTATTTCACTACATGAGGTCTCGATGTCTCAACTCCTGGAGTCTTTATCTTGAACCAACACTGTGCTATTCAAGTCCCAACACTGTCTTCACCCTGAGTACACATTTGACCCTGAATATTCCATCGACCACTATCCACTAGTAGCCTTGATCCAACACACCACTGCATTAGAGACCAACACCTATATTGTTGTCGAACATCATCTCGATCCTGGACAAGTCTCTCCCGTAACAAGTCCACTTTCTAGAAGCCAACAAACTCTGTAGCCAGTAGTACTCCCACTACTCGTAACCATAGTAGAAACATCTTGTGCATTCCAACCTGATCACCTGTTACGAACTGTAGCTTCAGGCTCTCACGAGAACCCATGCTCCTACGAGCAACCATGCTCCCACGAGCAACCATGCTCTGATACCAACTGTCACGGTCAATTTTTGATTTTGCAGAACAACCGTGTGGTGCCTCAATCATCCCATGATCTTGGCCAGCCTTACACCATTAAACTATCCATCCATTGAACCGACCCAATGTCTCGTGCTACAATGCTACGATAAGGTACGACCCATTACCGAGTCCCATCTGCTAAGCTATACTCAACTGGCTTACGCATCACTTCATCGTGTTGCACCTAACACTCGTCCAACACATAAGGTTCCCGCGTCACCGAAGTTCCGTCTCATGCATCTCTCATGATGCTAAGGTTCCCCGATCAAGCCGAACATCCAACACGGCCCGATACTCTCGAACACGACTATCGGTCATCCCCCACGCATCGCGGATAACTCAGTAGCATCACTGCCCCATTTATGAGCATCGAGGGCATGACGCCCACAACGCGATCCTTGGTCCTCGGACCGAGTATCCCAACCATACCATGTATCCCTCCTAGACGACCATGATGCATACCGCACGCTTAAAGGCCATACTAGGATGAAACCTCTTGCCCGAAGGCTCTTGCGCAGTGCTAGGAAGTCCGTCTCCTTTGCACCATCCTTGGATGCTCCAACAACCATCCAAGGAGACTCCAAGATCCCTTTCAGGATCATAGAGCCCATCCCCAACTCCTTTGGGGTTGCTCATTAGGTGGCCCCAGATGTGCCACAAGGGAAGATAGAGCTACGCCCTTCTCCTCAAGGTGGATGATAAACCTTTCACCATCTACCAGAAGGAAACATCACCATTGCCGGTGGAGTCATACTGGTCTTTTACGGAACAGTACCCTGGATATCCACAAACCGTCTGTACCGTTAAACTCGTATTAACTTTCTCTTCGAATGAAGGTACTATCGACCCTACTTCCAATAAACCATGTGGGCCCCACAACACTTGCCCACATGTGTCCGACCAAGCACCAAACTCAAGCTTCACTCCATAACTCTTCATGTGCACTTCACCTAAACCACAGTACCTCGTACATAACATGAAGACACCTCCATGTCCCTTCACTTCGGTACCCAACACTAAGGCACCAACCTTACACCACGCTACGCTATCGCTTGCATAGTGCCTCGCCTATCTCTTATGCACCGCATTGGCATCCTTTGCCCATGCTCAGGCCATCCCGGCCCCGTATCACGCTCATGGCAGTACTTGACAACTTTTGACCGTGACAATAGGCTCATGTTCCTGAATTACGCTCGGTCTGATCTATCCCCATGTGAGTACGTAGGCAACCCCTCACGGGTTCGACCCTAATTAGTATTTGTCTTTTCTTGGATTAGTATAATCTATAACTTTGGCATTTTAATAAACTTTGGCACTAATTTAACCATTGTAATATGGGAGTCACAGGGTGCCTAACACCTTCCCTGAGATTTAATCGAACCTCTAACCTAGATTCTCATGTAGACCATAAGACCTTATCCATATCCAGGACTTATCCGTTAGAATTAATAAGTGGTAAATCCTAATAAAAAACTAGTGAGTAAAAATCGGTGCTCACAACTCTGACGACTCCGCTGGGGATGTAGATTTTTAAGGTTCAACCTGGAACCTAGGTTTAAGCAAGATAAACCTCAAAATTATTCAAATGCCTAAGAATTTAGTCTAATACTAATTCTTTTATCTTTTTGAGTGCATTTTGTAATGTGCATATTATACATATCATAGTAATGTAATGACCCATGAACCCCGTAGATAGGTTTAATATGCTTACGGCTGTTGGATGATTATCCTCAGTGTCGAAAGCTTAACAGTCTTGGAGGTCTACGGAATTACCCCTGTTGGATGATTATCCTCAGGGAAGAATTCTGAACGCTCCTACTTACACCAACCGTCCATTTTTTAGCCATGTTCTGTATCGGGGAGTCGCATATACTGTGTTAAGTGACCCTAATCATTTTAGGAACACCTACATTACCCCAGTATTCAGCATGTAGAATAGGCTTTGATATAAACTATAGGTAATCCACCTGGAGGGATACTCTAAACCCTAATCTGTTTGCACCTTATACATGTCCCCAATCATGGTTGACTATTAGGGCACCCTTACCCAGGTAAGCACCCACCCAGGGACATATAATGAGCTATACCTGTACTTGTAATAAAACACATCTGATCATGTATCCCGACATCGCATATGGGGTTCAAATCCTAGGTAGACAGGTCTTCACAAAGACCTATCCCCAGCTTTGACCTGATAGGCCCCCGGTCCTAACAACCTGGGTAAAGTAAACGGATCTCTATCCGATCGCCCTATCGGATCACATGTGCCCTATCACACCCAATCAAAATCAAAAATCAAGAAAATACAATCATCATCATTAATATCTTTGTATGTACATCTGCATACATACTGCACTCACACAGAGTCTGTTTTTGTCCAGGTAGATGTAGGACCTTCAGGGATTGTTAAGCCAATGGTTCAACCGTCACGACCCGTACATTTAACCTCTAAGGCGGCATGTGATGACAACCTCCAGAAAATAATTGAAGCCCTCACTCCTAGTCAGTATTTCATTTGGGCTCAGTACTATAAATGGGGTCCATCTTAGACCTGTCCATGGTTAAATTAGATTGGTGCCTTATAAATGCTGCTATTCAATGTTGGAGCCCATCATACATGGTGTTCCAATTTGGTAAGAATGAACTATGTCCAACATTGGAAGAAATCTTACAATTTTAGGCTTAACCATGGATGAAGAAGCCTTAGTACCACGCTACAAGAAAACATACAAGGTATGTCTCTCAAGGTATGTCTCTCAAGGTTTTTACATATCAAGCCTGCTTATTTGCAGCACGGTCCCAATGGCTCTTACGATCGGATACCCGTAAAGCATCTTGAGGATCAGTACGGCCGTAAATGGAATCTTGATACCATAATAGTGGAACTACCTGGTCTCAACACCTTTGCACTGATAGTCATGTCTCAGCTGACCTTTTCGAAGTGTCGTACCCTCCCCGACTCAGTATTGGTAGGGGTTATCGAAGACATGCGCAGCTGAGGAACAGTTGTCCCAGTCATCCTTACAGAGCTTCTCAGGGCTCTCAACCAAGCTATAGACCACCGAAGGGGCATTTTTCATACCAGTGCACCACTGTTGCATCTATGGTTGGTAGGACACCTGCCTATAATCATCTCAGTGCCTGCCGATCTTCGCGAAGCTTAGTCTACCTAGGAAGATTTCTCAGAATCAGGGCTAGATTGTGTTTACAGATGTCAAAACTCTCTATCAGCTTCTCCAAGACCTGACAGAAGAGCAGATCACATGGAAATATGAATGACTAATTCTAAAAAAGCTACCTTGCGTTGCCATAACAAGAAGATGGTGCATAATCCTCGCTGGTTTAGCCGGCTCAACAACCTATATACCACTTCAAGTCCTTCGTAAGTTTGGACTCTCTCAGCGTATCCCGATAACAAACAAGTTGGGAAATGATTATGTTGACTTTACTATGCACTCCGAATGCCTCACTTACCGCTTCTAGTCAAATTGGAGAAGCTCCAAAAGAGATCAGTGACTAGACTTTATGGTTATAGCAGGACCACCAACTGATTCAGCATACCTACTTTGGGTAGAAGACATTCCATCCAGTATGCCAGCACCAAGGGAATTGCTTACACCAGTTTCAGCTCCATCAAAAGGAACCATACTCATAGTTGAAATAATAGTTCATTGGAGAGACATATTCCTGGAGAGACAGATTTAGATCCAGCAGAAGGAGACAAGCTATGGAAGGCCCATCAAGCATTCAGACAGCAGGAAGTGGAATGGAACCATGAACTCAAAGCCATGCAGGAATAGGTTGAGCAGCTTGAGCATACAGTCCAAGCTCTCCAGAAGAGACATAGAGGTGATGCCAGATAAACAGCTGTCTTCAGGGCCCAATTGCACTTCTACCAAAAGCAGCTTGACAGTGCAAAGGTTGAGATGACTTCTCGGATCTGACAGTTCGGATCCCGAATATTCAATGTTACTGAGATAATTGAAAACATAAAGATTGAGGTGACATCCCTCCAACAGCAAATCATGGACCTTAACATTGTGCCCCGATCACTTAACTTCGTCATTCCTGACGGACCTACCTAGGATCAAGTTTTTTCTCTTTTCTGAGTCACACAATCTTGTATCTCACTAGCATGCATCAATAAAAAATCATTTTTAGCATCTTCTTCCTGGCATCATACATATTCATGTTTAGCCGTTGCATTCCTTTCAGTTGCATGAGCCGACCTATGACTCGCTCTATGACTATAATTCTCCTAGAAGCAGTAGCTGTAGATGCAGTTCTAACTGAGGTACCAGTCACAGAAGAAGCATTCAGCACAACCTCTACTAAGAGCCAATTTGAATCAATGGCAGAACCTTCTGATCAACACTAGAGAACCAATGAGATCCTGCAGTCTCATGATCGGGACATCATGGCCATGCAAGCCAAGTTAGACAGTATTTTGAAATCCTTGAAGATTCTCATTGGTGCCTGAACCGATGAACCATCCATCCGAAACCCTACTGGAGAAACTCCTGAACAGCCTCATCCAGAGCCACATCAACCCATCCCCATCATCATACCTAATCCCTGACTCGCACCAGGTGGAGGAGAAGTAGAATATAATCAGTTTGATGAGGTAGAACAACCTAAGACCTTTCACGTCAACCAAGATAGGCCATCATCTTCATACCCTACTCCATCCTTTAGAGACCAGCACAAAGAGATCAAACAGATGAAAGAAGAAATGAGACGCATGAAGGGGGCATCTGCCAACTCCAGTCTATCATTGGAAGACCTGACTTTCTCATCCAGGGATACTGTACCCTCAAGTTTCAAGGTGCCAGACTTTGATAAATACGACGGCATAGGTTGCCCGAAGTAATATCTACAGCTATACCTGGGGGACATGCTTTAGCATAACAAGAACTAGCCTCTACTCATCCAGTACTTCCAGAAAATTCTAAAGGAGGCATCCCTTACTTGGTGGATGTCAGTTGACAAGCAACGAATCAAGACTTGGAAGAATGCCGTAGACAGCTTTATGGAGCAGTACTCCTTCAACCAGGAGCTTTGGCCTTAGAGAAGCTAATTGGAGCAGATGTACCAGTGTAATAATGAATCATTCTTGGAATATGCTACCCGATGGAAGGAAATGGTAGCAAAAATCCCTACTCCAATCCTCATGGAGGAATTAGCAAGCATGTTTATGGGCACCCTGAAGCTGCCCAACTCAACCCTGATGGTAACATTACCAATTGTGAATTTTGGTATATTATCAAGACAAGTGCCCGCATTGAAATGGTCATCTAGAGTAGAGCTATTCACTCCAGCTTAGGGCTTGCTCCCCCCAGAACAGCAGCACCAGTCAATAGAAACAGTGGTCCCAGGGACTAGAGAAGGAAAGAAGATGTTTAGATGGTGGCTTCCATAACACCTATTTGATTGTCGGCTCCAGCCGCTTAGTCTCAGCTAGGGGCAAAACCATCCCCCAGAAACTTTATCCCTCTTCCATACACCCTCAGCCATTTGTTGGAACTCCTCACCAAGTAGAGTCTTCTCACTTTAAGAGGCCCGACTCCTCTCCTACCTCTCGACAAATAAAACAAAAACTACAGAGCCGATCATCACTGCGCCTTTCAATAAGGCCTAGGCCATGCTACTGATTATTGCATTGGTCTAAAATGTGCCATCCAAGATCTCTTGGATGGGGAAAGGTTGAATTGGCCCTTGACAACACTAGTATCAACCAGGCACCACTATCCCTGCATAACAATCAAATCAATTTCATTGAGTGGGAAGAGCCCGGGGGAGGGCAGCTAAGAACCAGTGCACCAATAGTGGATGATGACATAATCAGGCCTTCTTACCAGCCTTCTGTCATAATTCCATTCTCCCAGTCAAATATCCAAGTTATCCTACCATCGGTACAGATCTTTGTCCTTAAACCAAAAAAAGAACAGATCATCTACACCATCCCTTACCCCGCCAATTGGCCTATAGCCCCAGCTTAAGCCTTTACCTCTTCTGGTCCCATCAGGATCCCTTACATCTCATCGCCACCTTTCAACCTTGACCGAGTACACGCTCCTCACTCTCTCATCCTTGAGTTTAAGAGCATAGCCAACCTCATCCGATCTGGCCGGGTGTACCAACCTCCAGTGGCCGAGCCGACAAAGGAAAATGGAACAGAGAAAGAGAAAGTGAGGGTAGCAGCCTAGATCTCCATCATGGGCGTCCTCCTAACTTCCGAGCATCACCAGAAGCAGCTGCTTCAGGTATTTAGCAACGCCCACATGACACCAAGCATCACATTTGAGAAACTAGGGCACATGGTGGGACAGGTACTTGAAGCAAGAATCATCTCCTTCATAGAAGAGGAAATACTGGACAGCGACAGGGATCATACCTGGGCTCTCTAAATTACAGTTTAGTGCATGGATAGAACCTTATCATCAGTGCTAATCGACAACAGCTGTGGCCTAAATGTTTGTTCTCTATCTATGTTGCAAAACATGGGTTTGAGCCTCGATTAGATGAAGAAGAGACCCATGACAATCAGGGCTTTTAACAACTCCACCAGGCAGAATTTGGGAGGCATTGTGTCTCGACCCGAAACCCACCCTAGGAGTTAGAGTGAATCTTGGATGACCTACCATGACTTACTTGACTTGCTTGACAAACCATCCTACAAAAATCCATAGAGCATATACAATAGCGGACCCAAAAATAGCGAAAACATAACTACAAAGCACAGCGGAAGTCTAAACAAAACCTCTATGTGTATATATACATGATCCAAGTTTTATACAAAAAGGGGACAAGAGAAGGTGTGGACAGGCCCGCCAAATAAAACAATCTAATCTCTCAAGCTCACACCCACAGCTCACTCACTTAGAATCTACCACCTAATAGTAGACCTCAGCCGGAGGTTCCTCTACAGGTTCCTCGACGTACTCTTCTTCTACTTAAGGGTTAAGAACATAGATGTCAAAAGGAGCACCAGCTCCACTATCCCCTACCGACATGAGAAGTACGACTGAGCATTGAATACTCAGTGGGTACCAAATACTAACCAACAGTCATAGCATAACACTAGCAATATATAAAGCAGGAAGCAGTTCATATGATAACAGGAAAGTAAAGCAATTTATATTCATGCTTGCATCACATAAAAGCCGATAAAACCTTGAAATCATCGTGCACTTGACTTGTCTTAAAATACTCTTTTTGTTCTTGAAAACTTGTCATGTCTGTCTTGCTTGATCTTGTCTAGCGTGTCCTGTCATGCGTGTCATGCTTGCGTGCTTGGACTTTAACATGTTCATGTACTTGTGAGATGCGCTTGTGAGATGCACTTGAGAGGGAAGGGAGACCCTTTTTTAATGAGATGCACTTGAGAGGGAAGGGAGTCCCTTCTTTAATGAGATGCACTTGAGAGGGAAGGGAGTCGCTTCTTCATGATATGTTCTTGTGAGTGAGGGGAGACCCCTCATGGAAGGGAAGTGTAAACTCCTTCCTATGCCATGCTTGTTCTTGTCCTCTTGTCAAAAGCGAGGTAAAACATATTCTAAGATATGTCCTACCTCTAACATCCTTATTCTTGAAAATCATTGATAAACCATGTCATGTATGCCGTACTCATGTAATCGCGTGCATACTTTCATTTGAAATTAAATATGACATTTGGGGATTACAACAATACATAGCATATCAATAATTTGAGCAAATAAATATTCATGCTATATAGGGAAAGCAAGTAATCACACTATGATAAACCCTAGCAATTTTATAAGCATTTAAGTATGCATTTCTTGATTAAAACTCGTTTTCTTCACCTTGGCATTTCATCAAACAAGTGGTATGTGCATTATTTGTTGAAGCCTACCTTATACGTTTCTAGGTGGGTTTATATTCACAACATACATGTGTATTCGTTATTGGTAAAATACCTTTCCCATTTCATTCATCACAACAATCCACACGGCATCCATCGCCCATATCCATCTTCACACCACATACATTCATCTTCTATTAGGCAAAATAAAGAAGAAGGAAAGAAAGAGGATATGAACTAGGAGGGTAGCAAGAGGTACTGACCTTGTTGAAGCGAGGAAAACCCTCCAAACGTGCGTGGAGTTGCTGCCCTAGCTTGGAGAACGTGCTCCTCGCTTGCTTGAGCAGTGAACTTGAAGAAATTCGAGCTTGTGATGATCTAGTGTGCTTAAACCCTTTGATTTCTTCTCAAATGCAAACCGTAGGTTTGGAAAACCTTTTCTCCTCTCTCCCTATCTCCTAAATACTCTAAGTGTGGTAAATGGAGCCCTCAAGGCTCGGGCAAGCCTTAATAGGCAAGGGTTTAACACCCCAAAGATGAAAAAGCCCTTACTGAAATTCTGCAAAACATGATATACCGATTGATCGGTGGTTAATATCGAGCGATGGGTTGCCTACTGAGCGATCGGTGTTCCTGACCGAGTTCTCGGTCAAAAACATGCTCTCTGGGAAAATTTTCCATACAAAAAGTTAACCAGTCGATAGTTACTGATCGACCAGTTGTGGACCGATCGATCGCTGCAATGGACCGAGCGATCGGTGCTCTGCAAACTTCTACACTAAGACCATTTTTCACCCATTCCACTACTTGGACTTATTCTACTTCTATTCTAACATCTTCTAAACTTGACTAGGACACTTGTAAGGCTATATCATATTAATAAATAATTATTTAATTAATTATAGCATTCTGGATGAAATTCTCAAAGGCTTTAAATCCTCATTTCATGAAATCGAATATTACAAAGGTATCATGTCGTGACACGCATTTCAAGACATGAGCAAAAGTTCCGGGGCTCTACATCCTCCCCCCTTACAAAAATTTCGTCCTCAAAATTTGGACGATACATGCATTACAAAACCAAAACAATTTTACAAGTCATATACACACTCATTCAACAACTCAGGGTACTTTGCTTTGACTTCGGCCTCATCCTCCCATGTGGCTTCTTCCTGAGCATGATGCTGCCATTGCACAAGAAGCATTGGAATAGTTTTATTATGAAGGACTTGATCTCTCCGATCCAATATATGAACCGGCTTCTCAACCAAAGTGAGATCCTGTCGGATTTCCAACGGTTCCAAATCTATGACATGCGAAGGGTCCGTAATGTACTTCCAAAGCATAGACACGTGAAAAACGTTGTGAACAGTGGCCATGTGAGGTGGAAGAGCTACCCGGTAAGCAACTTCACCCACTCATGTGATAATCTCAAACGGGCCAACATATCGAGGACTAAGCTTGCCTCGCCTGCTAAATCTCATGATCCCTTTGGTTGGGGATACCTCAACAAAGACTTGATCCCCAACCTGGAATTCCAAGTCCCGGCGGCGTGTGTTTGCATAGCTCTTCTGAAGATCTTGAGCGGCTTTTAACCGATCCCGAATGATCTTAACTATATTCACAGTTTGCTCGATCAACTCAGGACCCAACACCTTTCTCTCTCCTACCTCATTCCAGTAGAAAGGAGACCTACAGCTTCGCCCATACAAGGCCTCAAATGGTGCCATTTGGATGCTCACCTGGTAGCTATTGTTATAGGCGAATTCCACCAAAGGCAAATGTTCTTCCCAACTGCCCTTGAAATCTAACATACATGTCCGAAGCATGTCTTCTATAACTTGGTTCACCCTCTCGGTTTGTCCATCCGTCTGTGGATGAAAAGCGGTGCTGAAATCAAGTCGGGAACCCATAGCTTCCTGAAAATTTTTCCAAAATCTCGATGTGAATCTCGGATACGATCTGACACAATGCTGATTGGCACCCCATGAAACCTAACCACTTCCTTGATATATAGTACAGCCAACTGACTAGAGTTGAAGGTAGTTCGGTAAGGCAAGAAATGCGTGGACTTGGTTAAACGATTTACCACAACCCATATCGCATTTGAGTTCCTTGTCGTCTTAGGCAAGCCAACAATGAAGTCCATGGAGATGTGCTCCCATTTCCACTCGGGAATTGGGAGAGACTGTAATAGACCCGCTGGTCTCAAGTGTTCTACCTTCACCTGTTGGCACACCAAGTGTCGCGACCCAAAACCCACCCTAGGAGTTAGAGTGAATCTTGGATGACTTAATCATGACTTACAGGACTTGCTTGACGAACGAACCTGCAAAACCCACAGAACATATACAATAGAGGGTAACAGCGGAAGCATAACTATAAACTACAGCGGAAGTCTAACAAACCTCTAAGTATATATACACATGGTCCAAGTTTAATACAAAAGAAAACAAAACAAAGAAAATGCGGACATGGCCGCCAAAATACATGGATATAATCACTCATGCTCACCCACAACTAATCCACTCAGAATCTAACACCACCTACTAATAACCCTCTACGGGAGGTTCCTCCAAAGGCTCCTCGATGTACTCCTCCTCCACCCATGGACCAGGAGCACAAACATCAAATGGAGCAGCAGCTCCCTCAGAACCTGCCAACATAAGAAGTACGGCTGAGCATGGAATACTCAGCGGGTACTAAATACTAACCAATAGTCATAGCATGAGATAGCAATGCACACATATATATATATAAGATAGGAACAGTTCATATCATACAAGGAAGTAAAGCAGTTTGTAATCATGCTTGCATTCAGAAAAGCTGATAAAACCCTTGAAGACCTTGTGCACTTGACTTGAATGGAAATACCATTTTCGTGCTTGAAAACTTGTCATGTTTGTCTTATCTTGTCATATCATGCGTGTCATGCCATGTCATGCTTGTATTATGCGTGTATCATGCTTGCTTGTTCTGAAAAGTAATCTACTTGTGAGGGAAGGGAGACCCTTCTTCCTAGAATGCTCATGCTTGTCATGCTATGTCATGTCATGCCTACTCGGAAGAGTAACTACTTGTGAGGGAAGGGAGACCCTTCTTCCTAGAATGCTCATGCTTGTCCTTCCACTTGTTAGATTCACTTGTGAGATGTCCTTGTGAGATGCACTTGCGAGGGAAGGGAGACCCTTCTTATGTTATGTATGCACTTGCGAGGGAAGGGAGACCCTTCTTATGAAAATGCATGATTGTCTTGTCCTTGCCAAAAGCGAGGTAAAACATATCGTACGATATACCCCACCTCTAAACCGTGTTCTTGAAAACGCCGATAAAACATGCCATGCATTCGTGCTCGTGAAATCGTGTGCATACTTGTATTTGGAATTAAATATGGCAATTTGGGGTAATTCACAAAGCATAACATATAACAATTTAAGTGAGTAATAATCTACACATTTTAAGAAATGTAAGAAACACACTATCATGAACCCTAACAAATTTCAAGAGTACTTAAGCATGGGTTCCCTTAATTTATCATTTATTTTGTTCACCTTGACATTTCATCAAACATAGGGTGTGTGGATTATTCACTTAAACCTAGATCATGCTTTTCTAGGTGGGTTATGCTCACATCACACTTGTATGTTCATTATTAGTACAATGCCCTTTCCCATTCATTCATCACATCATCCACACGGCATCCATTCGCCAACATCCACCTCCATTCACCATTCATACCACCAATCTCATAACACATATATAAGTGAAGGAAAACAAGAAGAAATAACGGAAAAGAGAAGCTATAACTAGGAGGGTAGCAAAGAGTACCGACCTTGAAGAAATGAGGAAGAAACCCCTTGAGAAAATCCTCACTTGATTGGAATGATCCAAGCTTGATTTGGGGAAGATCTAACCCTTGATTGAAGCTCTTCTTGGTTTCAAGCAAAACCCTCTTTGGAATGCTCAAGATCCTTTCCTTCTCTTTCTAGGAACTCTCCTTGGTTTAGGGTAACCCAAAAACCCTCCTAAAGTCTTCTATTTATAGTGTAAGGGGTGAAAAACCCCCTAAAAATCGCATCCAAGAAAGTAAAATCACGTATCTATGATCGTTCGTAGCGATTTACGATCGATCGTAGCCTTCTACGATCGATCGTGGCTTCCTACGATCAATCGTAGTTTCACCCAAGAGTTTCCAGCATTTCTGGGGATTTACGATCGATCGTAACATCTCTACGATCGTTCGTAGCTCCGCTACGATCGTTCGTAGGGTCCCTACGAGCGATCGCAACTTTTGCAGAAAGTTTTCAGCATTTTTGCGTTTTCGTATTTTATCCATAACTTTTGACTCACTTTTCCGATTTTGACGATTCAACTTGCGTTGGATTCGTATTTCGAAGGAGAAAAACTTTTATGTTTTTCACAACTTCCAATCTCCTCATTTTTCTTAGACCATTTTTCCCCTAAGCCTGACTGATCCGAAATTGGGTTTCGTCAATCCAGATTTTAAACCGACCCGACTTCAGAAATCGGTCTTTTGACCTAACACCAACTCAAAATCAAGACAAGTGATCAACATGAACCCCGAAGAGGGTTCAATTACCTTTCCAAAAATCCAAGAATTGCTTGATTCCGACGAGTGGCGTGAACGCTAGGGCTATATAGAGTCGAGGGTATGCCAAGGCATAACCCTTGTCAATACTCAAGAGTATTCTATACTCTTGCCTATTTCATTCCAAACACCCATACACCATAAATACATTCTTAAATGCTTTAGTATATGATATCATTCGTCGTACATGGCCATCAAGATCTGGGGTTCTACACCAAGCACCATGCCACATACTCCACAACATCCCTCTTCATATTCCGCCACCAAAAATGGTTCTTGAGGTTCCGGTACATCTTCGTACCCCCAGGATGCACTGTGTACTTCGATCGGTGGGCGTCATCCATAATCTCCCTCCGAAGATCTGCATTGGCTGGGACACATAGCCTTCCCTTGAATGTAATAGCACCACGGCTAGTGAGAGAAAAGTTTTCACTACCCTTGGCAACCTCCTTGTCCCGGAAAGCCAATAAGTCATCATCCGTGGTTTGATATTCTTGGATCAAATCTATAATGTACGGCCGAACCGTGACATTTTGCCAAAACGGGGCTGCAGACGGAATCATTCACACTGATGTCCAGATTTGCCAAATCTTGCAACAGTCTCCATTCTCACACTAACAGGCATGCCAATAACCCCAGAGGTTTTCTACTCAATGCATCAGCCACTACGTTCGCTTTGCCCTGGTGATATTGGATGGTGCATTCATAGTCCTTCAAACATTCCATCCAATGCCGTTGACGTAGATTTAGCTCCTTTTGGGAAAAGAAGTACTTGAGGCTCTTGTGATCTGTGAACACATAGAACTCTACCCCGTAAAGGTAATGGTGCCAAATCTTGAGTGCAAACACGACTGCGGCAAGTTTCAAGTCGTGCATAGGGTAATTCTTTTCATGCTCCTTTAATTGCCTTGATGCATAGGCAACGACCTTCTTGTGTTGCATGAGCACACACCCAAGTCCAACATTCGAGGCATCACTGTACACCTCATAACCACCATGTCCGGATGGCACAGTAAGGACGGGAGCTGTGGTAAGTCTCTTCTTCAGTTCCGTGAAACTGATCTCGCACTTGTCACTCCATACAAACTTGGCGTTCTTGCTTGTCAGGTAAGTGAGCGGCGCTGCAAGGCTGGAGAAACCTTCTACAAATCTCCTGTAGTAGCCTACTAATCCAAGGAAACTGTATATCTCAGTGACACTCTTGGGCCTCGTCCAACTCAGGACTGCCTCTATCTTCTTTGGATCTACCGAAATGCTTTCCGCAGACACAACGTGGCCTAAGAATGCCACCTCTTCCAACCAAAACTCACACTTGCTAAGTTTTGCGTACAACTTGTGCTCTCTCAGCATTTCCAAAGCAAGGCGAAGGTCTCGCAAGTGATCTTCCTGTGTCTGGGAATATACCAAGATGTCATCGACAAACACGATCACGCATCGATCAAGGTATGGTCGGAACACCCGGTTCATTAAATCCATAAAGGCTGTCGGCGCATTCGTGAGACCAAAAGGCATCACCAAGAACTCGTAGTGCCCATAATGAGTCTGGAAAGTAGTTTTGGGCACATCCTCAGCCTTGATCTTCAACTGGTGTTAACCCGACTGAAGGTCGATCTTAGAGAAAAATCTTGCTCCCTTTAACTGATCGAATAAGTCATCGATCCTAGGCAATGGATACCTATTCTTTATAGTGACCTTGTTCAACTGTCGGTGATCGATGCACATTCGCATCGAGCCATCCTTCTTCTTAACAAATAACACCGGGGCACCCCACGGTGAGACACTTGGTCGAATAAAACCAAGGCCTTGCAATTCCTCTAACTGAGTCTTCATCTCCTTGAGTTTTATAGGGGCCATTCTAAACGGAGCCTGGAAGATAGGAGCTATGCTTGGTGCAAGCTCGATCACAAACTCAATCTCCCTGTCTAGAGGCAACCCTGGCAACTCCTCTGGAAATACATCTAAGAATTCGCTCACGACTGGAATAGTCGAATAGTCCCTTGCCTCGGGGTTCGCTAGGCTCAACGCTGCAAAGCGGGCAATATCTCTACTTTTCAACCCTCAAAAATGAAATGGCTTTCCTTCCATCGGCTTAAAGAGTACCATTTTCTCGAATCAAGCTGCATGCCCATGATGAGCTACTAACCAATTCACTCCCAAGATAACGTCGAAGTCCTGGAATCCAAGGACGATGAGATCGACTGCCAATTCATGGCTTCCAACTTGAATTGTACTGCCTCTGAAAATGCTCTTGGCTACCACTGTCTTCCCGAGAGGAGTCGAAATGAATAATGATATTTGCTTAAAAGTGTTTGTTTTTCACGATTATCCTTTTAGCATTATCGCACTCTTTTACGTAAAACTTGCATTTTTACAAACTTTTCTACGTAAGAGTTCCATCCATTGCATAACACACACGTTTCTGGTAAAAATGGTATATTTGCATAGTTTAAACACATTTCTGAAAGTCTAGATACTGAGCCACTTCAATAAACTCTCATTACGTGTTTTAACTGTCTCAGGAATCCTAACTAGACGATTTTCAAGGACCGGAGGCCGTAGTTAAGCATTAAAGCCCATTACTGAAGACTAAAGAGCCAACAGGCTATACCAAGTAGATGCAGGCCAAGTATGGGCTAAGCCAAGAGATCACAATTACATAATGAGGCCTAGGGAGCTGAAGAGTCGATTTCCAAGAAAGAGGACTTGAGTAATAAAGATCACTATACAAGACAAAGGAGAAAAGCTTGCTTAGTTGGTGAAATCTATGGGAGTCTGTGTTAGAGACCAGGGTTCAAAACCCCCTGCCATCATTTCCTCTTCTTTTTCTCTTTTATTTCTCAAAACCCTAATCTCTCTCTCCTAATCTTATTCATCAACCTTAATCATCTTAGCCGTCCATTCTTACTTTTCAAAACCCTAGTTAGTTCAAAAACCCTAATCCCATCTCTTTTTCCTAAACCTAGCCACCACCTTCTAGTAAATCTTAGTCACCCATATCACCAAACTCTAATCCTAGCCACCCATCTCATTTTCTTTCAAAACCCTAATCCCCTTCCATTTCTTACTTTCTTTCCTAATTTCTATCCCATCCTAACAACTCACTTTTCAAAAGTGAAACCCTAATTTCTCTTTTTCTCTACGAAATCCTAGCCGTCCATCTCATCACACCCTCTTTCTCTCCAAACCCTAACTATGATCCTATATAACCTACACCATCTCTTCCTCTAAAAAATGGTTCCTTCCCCCCTAACTTCTCTTCTCATCTCTCTCTCATTTCTCAATCCATTTTCTCTCTCTCTCTCTCTCTCACCCCACTCTCTATCATCTAACCTCTTCTCTCTTACCTACGGATCTTTGGTTCTCTCTCTATCTCTCGATATATCTCCATCTTTGGTGATTCTTGCAAAGGAAGGAGAAAAAGAAAGAAAGAGAAGAAGAAAGCTCTCCATCTCACCATTTTTACAGTTTTACTTTCAAATGTTTATGCAATTTCTTTGTCTTCAAGTGTTGTAAGTACTTTTTAATTTAATGAATCATTCTAAATAAATGTTAGTTTTTTTTTCTCATGTTTAATTATGTTTTATGCTTGTTTCATGGATAGTGGTAGACCTTAATAATTTCTCAAACAAAATTTTTTTAAAAAAATCTCATTATTCCATCATTCTCACCACTCCACCATTTTAATCTTTTCTTTATTTTGTTATTTTTATTTTCTTTGTTGCACTAACTAACTAACCCCGAGTGAGGATTCGACATCCGACACAAGCCCTATACCATTCTCATATGTATGCAGGATTCAGATTAAATTAAAGTATTGAAATAGGGTGATTCGTTTGAACGACCGAAAAACCCAACTTTCAAATGGCACCGTTGCCGCTTGGGTGAAGGAAGTGTATAAAGAAAGAAGAAAAATTTTCGGGGAAAAAAAAAAAAAACAGCAAGGGATTTGGGATCCCTTCTTTCTTTCTTTTCTACTTGGTTATTTTTATTTTTATTTTTTTTAAGCCTCGGATGGCTGAGTGCAACTTGTAATAATTTAGGACTTTCTACATCTTTTTTTTTTTTTATTATTTTTAGATATGTGTTCAAGGGCTTAGCAACCCTTGAGCGAAAAAAACAACAAGAAAAAAAAAAGTGTTAGGTTTAGATTTACATTCTGTTTTTTTAGGTGATTAGTATTTTGGGAATTATTACTTTGGAGACTTTTCAAATAAGAATTTTGTTAATTTTAGGCATTTTCCCATATCTTTTAGAGATTTAGCATATTTTTTTGGAAATTTCTAATTTTCAAAAAAATTTCTAAATCTTTATAGTGGAAAAAGTCTATCTTTAACACAATTCCATTTTGGGAAGTTTGCCCTAATTTC